>WAAF01008541.1:1029323-1055141 GCA_013400475.1 Tricholaema leucomelas
CAACAACAACTATCACACAATAAGAAACGACTCTGGAAGCTTTACATCCAAATCAAGGAGCAGTTATGACCTCCCCAAGGTCACTCTGGCAGTTTGATTATCACTGACACAGAAGCAAGTGTTCAAAAGCACCTCTGTATTATGCTTCAGCACAGGGTCTGGAACTAAATTACTTTAGATATTGTGCCAGTGATAGTTCAGATAATACCTTTGGAGACCAGGCAGGGGTCGTGTCACATCCATGGATTATGTATGGAACTGTCAACATTTCCAGGAAAGCTTCTGCTGCTTTGTGCACATATCTGTGTGCTGGTAGCCAAGTCTGTGATAGTATTTGGAATTATAGAGTGCTAACAAGTACAGACACAGCAAGGCATTTAGGATTTGGTCTTGCACACATTGAATAGCAACATATATTGACTTCTAGCTGATCCTGCCAGACCTTAACATACATACACTTTACACCTTTGAGCAGCCTTCCAGTACCTGAAGGGTCTACAGGATTGCTGGGGAGAGACTTTTGACAGGGGCTTGTAGTGGCAGGATGAGAGGCAATGGTTTTGGGCTGGAAGGGGGGAGAGTGAGACTGGAGATTGAGAGAAATTCTTTAGAGTGAGAGTGGTGATACACTGGAAGAGGTTGCCCAGGGAGGTTGTGGATACCCCCTCCCTGGAGGTTTTGTAGTGGCGAGTGTCCTGGCCAATGCCAGTGGGGTTAGAAGTGGGTGATCTTTGAGGCCCCTTCTGATGCAAACCATTCTATGAATCTAGTCCAACCCCCTGCTAGGGCAGAATGCCCCAGAGTAAATCTCATGGAAACACATCCAGGTGAGTTTGGAATTGCCTCAAGGAAGATTTCTTTTCCTTAAGTTTGTGTGCAACCTCTTGTGTTTCAGTTTGTGTTTGCTGTCCCTAGTCCTGTCACTGGACACCACTGGCTCCATCCTTCTGACACTCTCTCTGTAGATATTGGTCAGCATTGATGAGATGCCTGCTCAGCCTCCTTTTCTCCAGGCTAAGCAGCCCCAGGTCTCTCAGCCTCTCTTTATAAGGTAGATGCTCCAGGCCCCTCAGTATCTCAGTAGCTTTCTGTTGGACTCTCCAGCAGTTCCTTTCTGAACTGGGAAGCCCAGAAGCGAACACAATATTTCAGATGACGCCTTACCAGAGAAGAGGGAAAGGAGCCACGGAGGAAAAATCCTGCTTGGAGGCTTTCCCCCACTTGTTGTCTGCCTGAAATATTCCCTCGTCACCTTTTTCTCCAATGAGCCTTGTTATGTTTTTCCTGCCACTCTCTAATGACAATCAGGGCTGTAAGCAAGTGGAAGGTGCTTTTAGCACACAGGAAAACATAAGCTTTGACAACTCTTGTCTGGAAAAACAATAGCGCCTTTCCTTTGCAAATTAATTTTAATAACTGTGGCTAGTTGAGTAGTTTTGCATGAATACACACAATTAAATTAATATGCAAATGTTCCTGTTCCCTTGAGAATACCAAGAGGCATTCTTTACAGCGTGTGAGACAAGGAGGAGGCAAGGAAGAAACCATAGCAGCCCCCAAAAGAGTCTTGTTTAGGAGGGTGCCATGGCTTTTCTTTGGCTCAGCCACTGAAAGGGGCTGTGAATCTGACTGAAACAATGCTTGTTGATGAAGCAGAAAGAAAAGAGGAAGAGGAGCATTTGGAGATAAAGGAAAGAGGAAAAGCCTGGAGCATCCCACGTTGTTAAAATCTGACCTCAGCAAGTCTAAATTTTCACAAAGGTGGCATTTACTGTGTCAGGCCTCACAAAGGTTCCCATTCTTCCCTTGCCTACAGAGACCCCCTCTTTCTCCAGCCATGTTTGAGCAAGAGCCTCAGACAATTAGCAGAGACTCTGGCCCCACAACCCTCGGCTGTCAATCACCTTCCCAAGCAGATGGGCAGCAGAACAAGAAAAGATGGTTTCCAGGAGGCTCTGCCCTTCGGCTGCTATCTGTGCGCCAGGGGCCCCTGGGAATGGCAGCCTGGTTGGGAGGATTGTTGGGCTCCCTGACAGCAGACACCTCTGTGCCACCCAGGGCATGGCTGCACGCAGGCAGGGCCCATTGTACAGCTGCAGCATGAGAGCAAGAGCCTGGACAGGCTTCCCAGGAGCCACAAAAGACCCTCTGGAAGTCAGAATGACTCCACAGTCACCAAAAGTCATTAGGGAAAAGCAGCCCTTTCACTCAGGCCTTTGCAGGCTGGGACAAAACCAAGCACCCCTCAGACCCCAGATACAGCACAGGAGAGTGTGTGACAAAGATAGATTAGAAAAGTCTGGGAGGATGGAGGGAGGTAGATGTAGATGCGGTCTCCAGAGAGAGGAGGGAAATAGATGGGACACAAAGGCACTCCTGTACTGGGCTGTTCTCAGCATGGTGCCTTTCTCTGACCTCATACCAGACTGAAGGGAACCATGACCACTGGTAACGCCACAGTGGGAATGTTTGTGAGCAAGGCCAGGGGACCAGGACGCAGGATACAACTCCCAGTTCCTCTCCCACCAGCCTGCCCCAGCCTGGGAGTGAAAGAGAGGGGAGGATCGTGAGATGAACAAAACTACACAGGCAGCAGAGCAAATACAGCCCAAAAGACAAGAAATCTCTCACACTTCATCTGACCAGCAAGGGAAGAGCCAGGGGAGAAGGAAGCAAAGCTTGTTTTGAGCTAGGATGAAGCAGTACAAGTCTGAGATCACCTGGGGACAGCCTGGCACTGATCTGAAACAAAAAGCCCTCTGTCGATGACTATCAGCAGGTCCCAAAGCGTGACCGGCAAAATCACCCTCCTTGGCCAGAGAAGGAAGTCTAAAGGCTGGAAAGCACCCATCTTCTGCTGCCTGGCATATGCACCTCAACTCCTCGGTTTGGAAGAGTGGTCTGCAACAAGGACACACATGTGATAAGAGACACAGCCCAGGGCTACCTGCCCTTCACCCCCAGGCAGCGTGACACAGCGAGGATGTCGCACCGGGGTAACCAGGACTCCAGGGGGGCAGTGACAACCAGGGCATTGTCACTTCTCTAGTTCACTTTTCACAGTGCTTTTCTTCCAGGCATGAGAGGGCTCTGAAAGAAAGGAGCTGACATTTATCTGGAAGAATCTGACAGTCTAGATCATTGCTGATACAAAGAGGTGTTTTGCTAGAAACTGCACCCCCGTTTTACGGATGTACAAACATAAATGCAGAGCAAGAATGCAACTTGTTAATGTCCTCTTCTTTTGCTGATGCCAGCCTGCCATCCTTCATTCTGAGGAGCCCAGAACATCTGAGAATAAACATGAACAGCTTCCCCTTCCCTCTAAAAATCCTGTAACTGGCTAAAACCTCCATGAGATTTTAATAAGAAGGATCCAATTTGTTTGGGTTTTTTTTTATTTACCTTCTGGTTTTAAGTCTTTAAGAAACAAATTGCTCTGCAGCTTTGCTGGCTAAAATAAATAAATCATTACATAAATCAATCACCAAATAGAGTGAACAAAAATAAACAAATAAATCATTTTGTTAAAACAAAACAAAACAAAAAACCAAACCCAACAAAATTAAAAGAGCCCGACACTTCCACAGTCCCCAGCTCCCAGGAGCTGGCACAGGAAGGAGTGCAGCAGATTGTGCCCTGCTCTCAGAAACAATAGCAAAATGTATTAAGACTTTATGCATCCTTGCTGCCTTTCTGCTGTTATTACTGAGCCTACTCTGCCTTTCTTTTTCCTTGCCCCGCACGCACCACCTGCTAGGGAATGCTAGGAGGATGGGAAAAGGAGATTAGTATTTGTAGCTGCAGAAGGAGGTCAGTGTTCAAGTTGAAAAGGTAAAGACAACCTATGCACTGGGAGGACGAGGCATCAAAGAAGAGGTGGGTGAGAGAAAAGGCAGAAGCAGCAGAACTGTCGCTTTGCCTTGGGGGTCTAGGCCTCGATGGCAGAGGTGATGCCCTTAATTTTAATCTCCTTGAGGAGCACAAAGGGAAGAAGGATTTATGACACAAATAAAGGAATTACTATGAATAAAATGTCTGACTGAGCTACAGTGAAAAATGCCCAGCCCAGAGTTTTATTGTGTTTTTGTTTAACCTCCTCACACGAGGCGGCGGCAGGGAAGGGGGAAGCCTCTGCCAGCACCTCCATACAGACAGCAGCAGGCAAACACAGGCCGCGGCCAGGAGATCGCTTCTCATTTGGAGTGGGCTCCGCACTCCCAGAGGGATGCGCAGGCACAGACACAAGTTTTTCAATATGAGAGTGCAGGTCATACCAATATTACTTCATGGACATAGGGGTTCCTCCTGCCTAAGACCAAATATTCTAGCAAACCACTGGGACCCAAGTCAATTGCTCCGATACGTGCTGCTTTCCCAGCACCTGCCTTCTGGGGAGCTTTCGGCCAAGAGCCGAGAAACAGGAATCCAATTTAAGTATAACTCCTCTTTCCTCAGGAAGAACTGCCTGGAAATGCAGCTGAGGTGCAACTCTCAGAGGTGCTGTCTTCTCACACAGAACAGGCAAAAGACAAGCTATGGTGTAGGTTTTGCTCCGTGCTTGCACACCAGAGATAGCATTTCCCTGCTTCCTGTGTTTACAACTAGCCACAGGCCTGAGCGCTCAGTGAACTAAGGCAGGACCTCCTGCTATTATTTAAATCTGCCTGTTTGCCTCCCTTTATGATCACTGCCTCCTTTTCACTGGATACCCTCTCATTTCAGATGGCTGCATCTGTCTATTGATTGCCTGCTGAGGAGCAGTTAATAAATTTTGAGGAACTTTAGCCCTTTGTCTTTCAGCCTGTTAGTGAGCAGCATTTATTTTTCTGCTCTGAAAATGTGAATATCTTGGAAATTAAAAGCTGTGTCCTGAGACAGGTGAATCGACAGAGAAATAAAACCTGTAATAATACAGTAGCCAAGATATTCCTAGAATGGCTTTCTGAAAGCAAATGCTTCCTGTGAGGGCACTGGTGACAATTTGTAGTGGATAAAAGCGTGCTGTTGTTATGCAAAGCTGGGGCTACTTTGGACAAGTTACAAAGAGCAGGTGAGGATGAAGTCAATTTCATTGAGAGGAGTGTGGCCTGCAGGTCAATAGAGGGGTTTCTGCCCCTTTATTCTGCTCTGTTGAGACCCCCACCTCAAATAATGCGTGTAGTTATAGTGTCCCCAACAGAAGAAGGACACAGAGCTGTTGGAGTGAGTCCACAGGAAGCCACAAAGATGATCCAAGGACTGGAGCACCTCTGCTATGGGGACAAGCTGAGGGAGCTGGGGGTGCTCAGCCCAGAGAGGAAAAGGCTCCAAGGGACCCTAGGGCTGCCTTCCAACACCTGAAGGGATCCTCCAGGAAGGCTGCAGAGGGACTTTTCCTAAGGGTGTCTAGGGACAGGACAAGGGGGAATGGTTTGAAGCTGAGGGAGTCCCATGGACAAGAGAAGGGTTGATGGGGCCAAGTTTCTGCTGGGGAGATTCCTATTGAATTCCAGAAGAAAATGTTGACCCGTGAGAACAGTCAGATATTGGAATCATTTCCCAAGGGAAGCAGTGGAGTTCTCTCTACTGGACAGTTAGAAGACTCAGCTTGACAGGATGCTGGGCCAGGTCATTTTGACTACTGTGACCTAGAAAGGTTGGACCAGGTGGCCTTTGGGGTCCCTTCCAAGCTGGTGTTGTGTGACTCTGTGAAGATGAGAGCAGTGATGTCGTGGTGACTCAGCTAGGAAAGGCGTATTTGGATGTTTTATAGTAAGGGAACCTTTCCCTTCCCTGAATCAGCTATCAAGAACAACTGCCACAAACAGCAGTATTTCCGGTTGGTTCCTCACCCCAGAATTCAAAGTTGGCATTAGAAAGATTCTGTGATGACTGTGCAGGAATGATGCAGATCTTTAGTGAGCAGAAACAGGATCCATCACAGGGCCTCTTTGAACAGGTGCTTTGGCACTGTTTTCTGAAGCAAAGTTCTCTTGTGACCCAGAACAGACTATGGCTTGTTACAGAAAGACTGCATTTTGCCAGGGCAATTTTGAACCTCCCATCTCAGGCATGCAAAGCAACCCAGCTCAATCATTTATTTGACTGCAAATCCAGCCAGTGCTGCCTCTAGCAATAAAATCATGGGTCTCAGGAAACACTTTTCTCATGTGCTCGAGCATTCGGACCAAGCTCTGCTATCCAATCTCTCCCCTGAGGGATCCACTGCTGATGAGACAGTGGTGACTGCCCTGCTACCTAAGCATTCACACTTGATTCACAGATTGCACTGGGCTGAAAAGGACCCCCAAGGGGCACCTTGTCCAACCCTGCTGCAGGCAGCAGGGACACTTCCATAGTGCTTTGCACTCTTCCAGGCAAAATCAAACCCTGCTTAATGCAACTGAGACCATGACTCAAACACAGAAATCCTGCTTTCTCCAAGACACAACAAGTGCTGAATGAGCTCCTCAGGCATGTTCTTCCTAAAAATTCATTGATCATCTCTGGCCAACCTCAATGGCCCTGATTGCTCTTTTCAGCTTTAAGAGAGACACCTCCCTACAGCCAAAGAACAGGCGAACCCCTCTCTGCATCCAGCCAAGGCTATGGCATATGACTGCTGCCAGAGAAGCACAGGTGCTGTGGTAGACCAGGTAATTTTGATGGGAGAGGAAGTCCTTGATGCCTTATTTCTACAGGACATCATATGTATCAGAGTAAAACTGAAAACAAACCAAAAGGAGGAAGACTGATTTATAATCTAAGCACAAAGCTGTTTCCATCAGCTCAGCGCTCCCAAGAGTTCTCATAGTGGTTAGACAACATCCATTCCTAGGGAGCTGCTGAGGTGCTGCTCACCCAGGAGGAGTTAAGCATTGACTACAAACACACCTTTGTGATGGTCCAGTCCCACTCATTTGTGAACACAAAGCACTGCCAGAGTGGAAACCCTTCAAGTGGAAAATGCATCATAGAATGATAGAATCATAGAATGGTTTGGGTTGGAAGGGATCTCCAAAGGTCATCCAGTCCAACCCCTCTGTGGTGAGAAACAAACCCTTCTACCTGAGCTGAGTTTGGCCTCTTCCACCCATGCTATGGGTCTCTCTATAGCAACGTTTTAAGGGAACATCCCCTGAGCCTTTCAAGGTGAGTGCCCTGCCCACTACAATCTTAAGCTCACTCTGTAACAGACCAGCTCCATTTCATAGAATCCTAGAATGGTTTGGGTTGGAAGGGAGTTCCAAAGCTCATGCAGTCCAAACCCCCTTCAGGGAGCAGGGACATCCTCCACTAGATCAGGTTGCTTACAGACTTGTCCAGCCTGACCTTGAATGTCTCCAGGAATGGGGCCTCAACCACTTCTGTGGGCACCCTGTTGCAGTGTTCCAGCACTCTCATGGTGCAGAACTTGTTCCTAACATCCAGTCTCAGTCTGCTTTTCTTTCATTTCAAACCACTGCCTGTTACTGCAGGCCTTCAGAAACTGTCCCTCTGCAGCATTCTTGTAGCCCCCTTCAGATACCTGATGGCCTCTGTTATGAAATTCTACTCATTCTGGCTATAAAACTCATGCATCTACTACTGAAAACATGGCTTTGATGTGCCAGATACCCTCTGGCACTCACAAGCCTCCAACGTGTTTGTATTATTGTTTGGAAGAGAGATGGAGTCCCCTAATTATGCTTTAATCACAACGACCCAGAAAGATAGTAGAGGAGGGGCACATTTTACCCTCAAGTGCTATCTGATCTCTTTGGAAAATGTTGAATTGCCCCTACAGCTATTGCCAATTAACTACTTAATGAAGCATCTGTGACTGCTGGCATGTCCCAGCCATGTCACTGTGATGCTTGAAGGACAATGGAGATTAACTAGGAGATTGATCATGGTGATACCTTACCCAGCAGCCAATCACATCGAATAATGGGCACTTAGAATTGAAACTTGCCTGGGAAAAATATTATTTTGCTATTATATAAACACATCTTTTTAGACCTAGGCTCCTTCCAGTTCAAGAGAGACAGGGATCTGCTGGAGAGAGTCCAGCAGAGGCTATGAGGGTGATTTCGAGACTTGAACTTCTCTGCTATCGTGAAAGACTGAGAGACCTGGGGCTGTTTAGTCTGGAAAGGAGAAGGCTGAAAGAGGACCTGATCGGTGTCTATAAATATCTGAGGGATGGGTGTCAGGATGAAGGTGCCAGGCTCTTCAACCCAGACCATTCCATGATTCAACCATTCTGTGAATTTATCAGGAGTGCTCTGGTTGTGAACCAGAAAGACTTTTATGCTCTGAAAGCCCCACGGTGAACAGGGTCTGTGCAAACAGCTCTGCGGTAGGATGTAAAAGCAGACACTGATTTACTGAGCAAACTAACAGTAGCCATGCTGTAATGTCCTTGCTTCAGGCCGAATGCTTATCCAGGGAACAATCCCTTTATTAAGAGCAGCATAAAGTCTAGCAGCTAGAGAACATGGGGATGGTTCTGCCTGCACAGAGCACAGCTAACAGCTGCTGGAAAGTGCAATTTTCCAGCAAGCCATATATGTACTGTGGTCTGAGTAGAGACAACAGTTCCACCAGTTATCCTGCTCTCACTTCTTACAAAAGCTGTCAGTGAAGCTGGTCAACCAACATCACATGTCCAGCCAGGAAACAGCATGAAGTTTGCAAATCAGAACTGATGTCTTGGAACACTCCTCTTGCAGTATTCAGAATGAAGTTTCATCCCGTGACATGTCTATTCCCACTGGACACAGGTAATCGCTGTTGTACTTACTGATATGATTAATATTAGAGGAATAGTGTGAAGGGCTGTGGTCTTGGACCACCCCAAGGTCAGTGTACACAAGAATGAACTCACGTACAATCACAGAATCATTTCAGTTGGAAAAGCCCTTCAAGACCATCCAGTCCATCCATTCTCTAAAACAGCTTATGCTAAATCACGTCCCTCAGCGCCACATCTCTGCTGCTTTGAAACGCCTCCAGGAATGGGGATTCAGCTTGTTCCAGGATTAGAAAACTCTTTCAGTCAACAAGCTGCTTCTAAAATGCAACCCAAACCTTCCCTAGTGCAACTCCTATCACTTGTTCCTAGAGAGGAGAGACCAACTGCTGCCTGGCTACATCCTTCTTCCAAGGAGTTGTAGAGAGTGAGAAGGTTTCCCTTCAGCCTTTACATTTGTCTTACAGACCTGTTTCCAAACCTCAGGAAGGTTGCTGGAATGACCAACAAAGGGAACACTGAAGGATGGGAGCAATGCTTTGTGCTCTATATCCCAGCAGCCTTTGGCTTTGACAAGTGACTGCATTAAACTGGTACCCACCTGACTCTCAGAACACTCAGAAACAAGATATATCTGAAGAGACACTCAGACAAATCCAGTGTTGCTATTTGTCAAAGCCTTCAGTCAAAATTAATTCTATTCCAAGGATGCTATGCTGGTCAAGTTGAGTGGCACTGAGAGGCTGTGGGAGGTACCGGCAGTGGTGAATGCACTGGCAGCCATGCAGAAAAAGGACAGTGTTCAGCTCTCCTGAAACATGCAGCTGGTAGAAAACAGAGAGCTGCCTGCTCTCTATGGTGCTTTGCTGCTAAATGACCCAGCTGCCAAGTCCAGCAGTGCTCTCTGTGCCACTTTCCCTCCACAGAAGGAGCAGGCTGGTGCACAGGCTCTTTAAATAACCAGTGCTGGCCAGGGTACTGGAGTGCGCTTCTGAGAGGAGGAGGGAGAGTTCACCCTGACATATTGATCAAGAGAAACGCATGACCAAAGCACAGAGGAGAGGAGGATTTGTGCTGTAAATCTACCAAGGAGGTGAGCTGTAAACAAAAGCAAAAAGCTACAAAGCCAGAACTACTGCTCTTGACATGTATCCAAGAATCATGAGGGCTGGAAAAGACCTCCAAGATCATCGACTCCAACAGTAACCCAGCTACCATGACCAACAAATCAAGTCCTGAAGCACCACATCTACAGCTTCTTGAACATCTCCAGGGATGGTGACTCCACAACCTCCCTAGGCAGCCTCTTCCAATCCCTGACCACTCTTGCAGCAGACATTTTTCCTCATCTCCAACCTAACCCTCCCCTGGCACAATTTCAAGCTACTTCTTCTATCACCTGATACTGGGGAGAAGAGACCAACCCTCACCTCACTCCAAACACCTTTCAGGGAGCTGTGGAGAGCAATGAGGTCTCTCCTCATCCTCTTCATCTTCAGACTAAACACCCCCAGTTCACTCATCTGCTCCTCACTAGCCCTGTTCTCCAGACCTTTCACCAGCTTCTCTGGTTGCCCTTCTCTGGATCTGCTCCAGCAACTCAATGTCCTTGGAGTGAGGGACACCACTCTTTCACGAAAGACATTTGTCCTAAACCTCCCTAGCAAAACTTCAGCCCGTGTGCTGTTCCTCAAAGCCATCTTCTAATCATGTCCACCTTACAAATACACACCAGGATCCTCTTTCAAGTGCACTGCAAAGTGGTGACACTGTTGTGGGTGTTTGTGAGGCACCATTGACTGACTATGAGAAGGTGGAGTTCAGGATCCTACACGGAAGAAGAGGAGCAATATTAGGATTGCAAACCTGGATGTCAGGAGACCTAACTTTGGCCTCTTCAATGACCTACTTGAAGAAACCCCACGTGTTAAGTATGTAGAAGGTAGGGAGGACCAAAAGAGCTCATTAGTATTCAAGCATCACTTCCAAGAAGCACAAGATCAGTGCATCCTTGTGAGAAATCAAGCAGAAGAAACAGGAGACCTGCACGGCTGAGCAAGGAGCATCTGGAAAAAGGCAAATAGAAGAAGAAAGTTTACAGAATGTGGATAAAGAGATAGAGCAGTTAAGAGAAACTTGAGAGGACTAAGGCTTGCCTAGAATTAATTCTGGCAACAGATGTCAAAGACAACAAGAAGAAAACCTGAGAATGTTTAGCCTGGAGGAGACTGAGTGGGGATCTTCTCAATGTTTAGATGTATCTAAAGCGGGGGAGGTAATCAAGAGGATGGTGCCAGGCTCTTTTCAGTGGTGCCCAGTAATAAGACAAGGGGCAATGGGCACAAACTAGAACACTGGAAGTTCCACCTCAAGAAGAGAAACTTCTTTAATTTAAACAGGTTGCCCACAGAGGCTCTGGAGACTTTCAAAATCTATCTGGATGAGTTCCTGTGCAATCCAATCTAAGTGATCCTGCTTTAGCAGGAGAACTGGACTAGATGATCTTCAGAGGTCTTCAGGTATGCCCTCAGCCTGGTCAGTGAACACATTGTATCCTAGCCTGCACCCAGAGGGCTGTGGCCAGCAGGGCAAGAGAGGAGATTCTGCCTCTTTACTATGCTCTGCTGAGACCTCACCTCCAATACTGCATCCAGTTCTGGTGTCCCTAGCAGAAGGGGGACACAGAGCTGCTGGAGCGAGTCCAGAGGAGGCCACAAATCATAGAATCATAGAATCATAGAGTGGTTTAGGTTGGAAGGGCTGGAGCACCTCTGCTATGAGGATAGGCTGAGGGAGCTGGGGTTGTTCATCCTGGAGAGGACTCCAGGGTGAACTTATAGCTGCCTTCCAATACCTGAAGGGGTCCTACAGGAAGGCTGCAGAGGGATTTTTTCTAAGGGTGTCTAGTGACAGGAGAAGGGGGAATGGTTTGAAGCTGAAGGACAGCAGGGTTAGGCTGGATCTGAGGAAGGAGTTCTTCAGTAGGAGAGTGGTCAGACACTGGAATAGGCTGCCCAGGGAGGTCATGGATGCCTCCTCCCTGGGGGTGTTCAAGGCCAGATTACATGAGGCCTTGAGCAGCTGAATCTAGTTGAGAAGTGCCCCTGACCATGGCAGGGAGGTTGGACTAGATAATCTCTGAGGTCACTTCCAACCTGAGCTGTTTAGCTTTTGTGTCACTCTTCCCAGCTTCTGATTTTGTCCCTAACACTCTGTCTTGCCTGCATGAAGCCTGCAGAGAGCAAAGCAACACAGGAGACAGTTCAAGTGGTGAATTGAAGATGCTGCCTCTAAGGGGAAGCTTTGAAAACAAGTTTACTTGTGAAGCTAGGAGAGAAAAGCATAAAAGTTGATCTAATAATCAGAGGGTAAAATCCAATAGTCTGCAGCACCCGAGAGGTCAGGAACAACGAGCACAGTGCCTTCAAAGCATGGAAATTGAGAGCTGCTTTAGGATTCGTAGACAGGTCAATAAAATTTATTCTGCTTATGAAGTGCTCCTGGTAGACATAAAATTAACTCTCTGTAGCTTCTTGCTCATGTCTGCCCTTTGTCATGGCTTTTCTAGCCCACTGTCCTGCTCCTGGGTTTGTTGCCAAGTGCAAGGTCCTGCAGCTGGCTTGTGGCAATCCCAAGCATGGATCCAGGCTGGGTGAGGAGTGGCTCAAGAACAGCCTGGAGGAGGACTTGTGGGTGTCAGCTAATGACAAACTTCATGAGCCAGCAACGGTCACTGGCAGCCCAGAAGGCAGCTGTGTGCTGGGCTGCATCCAAAGCTGTGAGAGCAGCAGGATGCCCCTCTGCTCTGCTGAGACTCCACCTGCAGAACTGCCTCCAGTTTTGGTGCCCTCAGCACAACAGGGCCATGGAGCTGCTGGAGAGAGGTAAAGACGGTCGGAAGATGGAGAACCTCCCCTGTGGGGACAGGCTGGGAGAGCTGGAGCTGTGCATCCTGGAGAAGAGAAGGCTCCAAGGAGACCTTAGAGCAGCCTTCCAGTACCTGAAGGGGCTACAGAAGAGCTGGGGAAGGACTTTTGACAAGAGCTTGGAGTGACAGGACGAGGGGCAATGGCTTTGAGCTGGAAGAGGGGAGATTAGAAAGAAATTGTTTAGAGTGAGGGTGGTGAGACACTGGATCAGGTTGCCCAGGGATGCTCCCCCCGGAGGTGTTTGAGGCCAGGTTGGATGAGGCCTTGAGCAACCTGGTCTAGTGGGAGATGTCTCTGCCCATAGCAAGGGGTTGGAACCAACCCAAACCATTCTATGGATCTGCTCTCCATTCTTCCATCTGTTCAAGATGTCCTTCACCCTGCTGTGATCCCTTACCCATTTGTTTTTTTACCCCCTTATCACCCTGCTTAGCAGAAGAGATGTTACTTCCTCTGCCATTCAGTCCTTCCACACTCTCTCTGTTTCACCACTGTCAGCCTCTTTATTTTCTGCCTGGAGGGAGACAAATCTGAGCAAAGCAGGCATACAGGCATGGGATGCCAACACATCCAAAACTTGTCTTAAATAGCTTCTGAATGCTTGCTCTCATGATGGATCATGGCTCTCATGACTGATCAAGATGATCATTACCTCTTTCTACATTGGCAAAGATAGGCACAAACCAGGTGTACCCTTATCAGATCTTGAAGGTCAAACAACTCAGCTGAGTAATCCTCTGTTGAAGTGCAGCTTCTGAAATTAATTTGACAAGAAGACTTTGATATATTGGAAATTTTGGGAGGAAACCAGAATTGTGGGATGACTAAACTGGAGGCACTCCCAAGGTCACCAGACTGTCACTCCACAGGTGAAAATAATTACAGAAAGAGGCTGGACCCAAAATGCTCCCTGCTGCCTTTGCCAGCCCTACACACCAGTGGCTACAGAACACTCTGCTGGCATACAGCAAAAAGCACTCTCAGCATAGAAGACCCAAAGCTGCAGCAGTAGAAACAGCATGAAAAGAAGCCCAACACCACAGCCCTCAACTCCAGCTGAAGAACACATCAGGTGCCCTCAGCTGTGTGTCCTTTCAGCATGGGAAGGAATGATGCTGTTTTCATAAGCCAGAGGGCCCACAAGATGTATTTCACAGCCACATGATTCATAGATTCAAGGAATGGTTTCAGTTGGAAGGCACCTTTAAAGATCATAGAGTTCCAACCCCACTGGCATTGGCTGGGACACCTCCCACTATCCCAGGTTGCTCTGTCCCCTGTGACTTTGAAAAGGTCTCCCAATGTATTTGAGCTCAGGGGGACCTGACCAGGAACTGGAGCAAGCTAGCAGACCACTCCAATCAATTCCCAGTGACAGATTTTAGTCGGAAGCCATCACTTCCTTATTTATTTTTTTTAACTGCTTGCTTGTGATAAGATTTTTCAAGGTTACAGGCAGAAACTGCATCAAATTGCTGTATAATTTAGTGTTTCAAATACTTTTTCTGTGGCTATATATGTCTGGCCCACTCCTGCAGCAAGAATTGAAGTGGGAGAGTTAGTTCTTTGGCTGACAAAAACAAAACTCTAACATTTGTCTTCAGCAGAAACCAATTCCCCTTTCCTCTGGCCCTCCTTCTCTCATTTTGGGGAGAAAATCTAATCCACTCTTGATTTGTCCAAATATTTCACTTAGCCAGGAATAGAAACCTCTGCTCTAGGGGAGGTCTTTTTTCCCCCTTTAAAAGTTAGGAATTAGCTTAAGCAAAATGTCATTCAGATAAGAGAACCTGAAATGTTTCAAGGCTTTCCCAAATTCTTATCAACCTTATCCTCCCTTCAGCTGAAAGTCTTTGACCCAAATTCATAAATGCTTTTGGTTAACATCGACAAGATATTACTACCAGGGAAAAAAAACCTCCACAAAACAACAACAAGAACAAAACCCACCAATAAAAACATTAAAAAGGAAGTTCTATTTGAATGTTTCCTTGTTTCTAGCCAGAGGCAAAACTGCCATCACACATTCACTGGGACAAGAGCTGGTTTCCTCTGTCCTCTAACTCTCCTTCAAGGTGACTAACTCACACCCAGCTTTCTCCTGTGCTGGGAAACAAAGTCATAGAATCACAGAATTCTGAGGTTGGAGAGGGACCTCAGAGATCATCTACTCCAACCCCCACGCTATGTGCAGGGACACCTCTCAGCTAGATGCAAGGACTTGAGGTCTCATCCAACATGACCTTGAATGCCTGCAGGGAGGAGGCATCCCCAGCCTCCCTGGGCAACCTGTTGCAGAGTCTCACCATCCTTGTACCAAAAAGTTCCTTCCTAAGATCCAGTCTAGCCCTGCTTTCCCAGTTTCAAACCACTTCCTCTTGTCCTGTCTCCAGACACCCTTATGATGAGCCCCTCTGCAGCCAGTCCATAATTTCCCTGGAGTTTTGGTGGGTTTTGTTTGTTTGTTTGTTTTTCAGTAACTGTAGTGGTGGGCAATTGAAAAGATACATCCTTAAAATCCATGAAAAGCTTCCCTAGTAAGAGGATATTGGGTAGGGCCACTGAGAATTCACAGAGTGGCAAACAGAGAAGCACATGGCCAAGACCATGCACTTGCACACATTGTCTCAGGACTGAGAAACAAGCTGCAGAGAGAAAGGAATAGAAGAAGCCAGCTTAAGGCAACATTAGCTTCAATGACAACGGGAAGCTGCTATAAGCAGTATCAGACCTCTCCAAACAACATAAACAGAAGGTGGTAAACATAGAGAAGAAGCTTCTTCAACATTTCACTTGGAAAAAAATGAGGAACTACCTTTTCTGGATCTTGTTCTTTGTTTCTACCCTGCTACTGAGCGTAGAAAGACAGCTGGAAGTAGATGAGCCAGCAGCGTACCCAAGTAACCAAGAAGGCCACAAGCATCCTGGCCTGGATCAACAAGAATGTGGCCAGCAGAACAAGGATTGTCCCCCTGTACCCATCACTGGAGAGAGCACAGCTTGAGTCCTGGGTTTAGTTTTGGATCCCCTCACTCCAGGAAGAACATTTTGAGGCTGGAGCAGAAGAGGTGAAGAAGTCATTGTCCCACTCTGCTCAGTGCTGGTCAGACCACTCCTGGAGCTCTGCCTGCAATTTTGGTCTCTGCTGTACAAAAAAGATGTGGAGAGGCTGGAAAGTGTCCAGAGAAGGCCCAGGAGAATGATCAGAGGCCTGGCAACCCTGCATGTGAGGAAAGGATGAGATAGCTGCATTTCTTCACCCTGGAGGAGAGAAGGCTTAGCAGAGGCCTTATCACCACGGACCAGGACATAAAGTACGGCTACCAGGAGGATGGAGAGTCCCTTTCTACAGGGAGCCCCACAAAAAAGAGAAAAGGTGATGGAGACAAGTTCCTGCTGGGGAGATTCCCATGGGACTCCCAAAGAAAATGCTTCCCCATGAGAACAGTTTGACACTGTTGGAGACATCTCCCAAGGGAAGCAGTGGAGTCCCCTGCACTGGGCAGTTTGAAGACTCAGCTTTACAGGATGCTGGGGCAGCTCATCTCAACTCGGCAGTTACCTAGAAAGGTTAGAGCAGATGATCCTTGGAGTCCTTTCCAAGCTGGCATTCTGTGACTCTGTGATAATCCTTATCTGTTAGATAATCCTTATCCTTAACTGTTAGAAATGACCGGAGAGCTTTCGATCCATCCCTTTAGGTGATGCTGGAAGGAGGATCAGTAGTTCAGAGCACTGTACATCCAAACACATCCCACTAGCTTCCTCTGGGTGCTGTTTGACTCTAATAACAACGTGAGGGTTGCAATTTCCTCCCCTCGGATCACGACTGCATGAAACTCCTGCGTGCTCAGTGACTGCAAATCCAAAAGTGATTAAAATGTCCTGGGGGAAATTACAAATGCCTTTCCTTTAAGGAAATTCATAACTTATTGTTTAGAAATTATCATTTTTTTGATTTGTGCCTTTAATAGAATGGAATTCTGTAAGTGGATTTACATATTAGATTATAATTATGAAAGTAAAATTAATTACATTTAATACCATCTGTGGAGGCACTTAATGAAGGAACTAGAAATTCAAATTTGTCAGTTGGAACTCAGTAATTGTTTTCAAACAGGAACTGTACCTGGAAGCGTGGAATTGGGTGCCACTGTGGTTTGATCACCTGGCTCATGGATTTTTCTGTGAGGGACTTTTGAGGGACTCTGGTTTGGGAATTAGGGGGTCCTAGCACTGCTCCAACTGTCGTCAGCTTCTGTATTGCTGGCCCTCACTCTATGTAACTGCCAGGTTTTCCTGCACTCAAAAGGCTGCTCCTAATGATGACAAACACATCATCATTTGTACACTGAGCAAGATAGAATCATGGAATGGTTTTGGTTGAAAAACACCTTCGAGATCATCAAGTCCAACTGTACCAAGCTAAGGGCTAAACCGTGGCCTTCAGTGCCACATCTCTGCCTCCAGGGAGGGGGATTCAACCACTTCCCTGGGCAGCCTTTGAGTTCCAGGCTCTGAGAACCCTTTCAGTTAACAAGTTGCTTCTAAGATCCAGACTAAACTTCCTCTGGTGCAATTTAAAGCCATTTCCTCTTCTCCAATCACTTGTTCCTAGGGAGAAGAAACCAGCTCCCACCTAACTCCAACCTCCTTTCAGGGAATTGTAGAGAGCAATGAGGTCCGCCCTTAGCCTCCTCTTCTTCAAGCTGAACATCCCTAGTTCCCTCAGCTGCCCTGTCCCTCATCAGACCTATTCTCCAGACCCTTCACCAGCTTTGTTGCCCTTCTCTGGATGTGCTCCAGCTTCTCAATGTCTTTCTTGCAGTGAGGGCCCCAAAAGTGAACTCAGGATTCAAGCTGTGGCCTTGCCAGTGCTGAGTGCAGGGTAACAATTGCTGCCCTGGGTCTGCTGGTCACAGCATTGCAGATCCAGGCCAGGATGCTGGTGGCCTTCTTGGCCACCTGGGCACATTGCTGGCTCACCTTCCTCTGGCTTCCAACGAGCACCCCCAGGCTCTTCTCTGCTGTGTAGTTTTCAGCCACTCTGCTCATGCAGCATTCATGCGGTTGTTGTGACCAAGTGCAGGACCCAGCACTTGGCCTTGTTAAACCTCATCCAGATGACCTTGGCCCATTGTTCCAGCCTGTCCAGGTACTTCTACAGAGCCTTCCTACCCTCCAGCAGATCCACACCGCCAACTTAATGTCAACTGCAACCTTACTGAGGGTACCCTCAATCCTCTCATTCAGATCATTGATAAATATTTTAACTGGAACTGGCCCCAGGACTGAGAGTGACAGAAGGAAAGTATCTACAGAACAGAAGGAACTTGGAAATCCATCTCCATCTGAAGAAGAAATCAGAGCTCAAGTCTATTAACAAGCTAGCCATATAAATCTTGGCTGCTGCACACACTGGATTTAGCTTTTGTTTTCCTGTAGTAACTGAAACACTGCAATACAATTCCCTGTGGGATGTTAAAAATGGGCAGTATGGGTTCTTCAGAAAATTCAATTGCCTAATTCCCACCCAGGAGCAAACTTCAATGATGGCTTTTAAAGCTTCTGAAAAAAGCAGTTGGTCACAGTAGCTGAAGCTGAAGTGAGATTCACATCCATTTCCAAATGCCTTAAAAACAGCAATAATGGGCCCCACACAATGGAGCTGGAAAAATTAGAGGTTCCACCAAAAAGAGTTCTTTAGAGAAAATGAGAGCTGCACGTTCGCACATCTGCACCTTGACAATCGTATCTATGAGAATGTTGTAATTGTCATGAATTATGCAAAATGCTAATTAAGGACTCTAATTCACTAATCATCTCACAGGGCCACAACCAGAGCTGAATTCTATTAAGGACCTGCAGCTCTGTGAAAGGGATTTGTGCACCACAGCTCTTCCCTGAGGCATAAAAGGGAGGGCACAGAGTCCTTGTGGTTAGCTGGAAGGGAGGGATTCAAGAAGGGATTCAGTTTTGGGGCCTTTTCTACAAGAGGGATATTGAGGTACTGGAGCAGGTCCAGAGAAGGGCAGCAAAGCTGGTGAAGGGTCTGGAGCACAGGGCTGGTGAGGAGCAGCTGAGGGAACTGGGGGTGTTCAGCCTGGAGAAGAGGAGGCTGAGGGCAGACCTCATTGCTCTCTACAAGTCCCTGAAAGGAGGTTGGAGTTAGGTGGGAACTGGTTTCTTCTCCTTAGGAACAAGTGATTGGAGAAGACAACGTGGCTTTAAATTGCACCAGGGAAGGTTTAGTCTGGATCTTAGAAGCAACTTGTTAACTGAAAGGGTTCTCAGACACTGGAACAGGCTGTCCAGGGAGGTGGTTGAATCCTCACCCCTGGAGGTGTTTCAAAGAGGCAGAGATGTGGTGCTGAGGGCCATGGTTTAGCCCCAGCCTTGGCAGAGTTAGAGAATGGTGGGACTGGATGATCTGAAAGTGCTTTTCTAACCGAAACTATTCTTTGGTCCTAAGAGGAAGATGTCTGTGCAGCCCAGCTGATGGTATCTTTTGTGAGTTGTGATTTATATCTTTCTTCCTCAGTTTCCCTCTGTATGAGTTAAGGAGACAACCTTCCTATCTCCCCAGGGAAGGATAAGTCTTGTAACATGTCACCTGTGTGACACTGCATGACTCTTCAAAAAGCTACCTGAAACTGTTGTAGCTGGCTGATGTCTTTGTGCAAGCATTAAAGACAAAATTTGCTGTTAAAGTGCCTCTAGTATCTTATGAAAACTCGAGGCAGAGGTAAAAACCAAAAAGGAAGCAGCCAGGAAAGAGGAAAGAGACAGTGTGCTTCAGGTCACTCTTTTGCTGATGAACAGGAACAGTCACCTGGAAAGACTCTGATCTGATGAGGTCTATTTGCAAAATGTTACTGACCCAGAGATTTCAGAGCTAACCTTCAGAGATCCTCCTTAGGCGATGCTTAACTATGTGAAACTACACCATGGCATCACCTGAAAGAAATTCCACCCACCTGGATGGTCATAGCCAGGCAACTCCTCAGAGAAAAATGCAACTGTTCTAAACAAACCTGAATGGCCAAGGCCTGTTAGAGCTGCTGGTGGGAGAAGCTTTTGGATCCATTATCTGCTGGTAAGGATCTGATAACAGGCGTTAGGTATTACAGCTTGGAAATATTGCAGGGAGGCAGGCAGGCAGCTGATGGGCACACAGACAGTGCAAGCAGCTGCCCTCTCCACTCCACGTGCTACAGACTTTCTGGGCTGTTCTGCAGTTGCAAGTTGCAGACACATGCTGAGATGTATGTGACTCCTACCACAATTAGATCAACGTCTGTCTGCACCAGGCTCTTCAGTGCAGACAAATCTTCCTCTGCAGCACTGATCAAGACTTCCAAACATACATTTGCCCTAACAAGAAATTCACACCGAAGGGTTTGTGGCAGCCTGCAGAAATACACTTCAGATTAAAGAAGGCATAAAGTATTCTCTGGCTGCTTTGTGCCATTCATCTGGTGCAGAAAGCAGATGTGGAGCTCGGTGTTTGCTGAGAGAACACAGCAGCCCTGTTACACTAGAACAGGAACTGACACCAACTTCACAGCTACCAGGGGAAATCTCCAAACTGATGACAGGCAAACATCCTTTCCCTTCTATTTGAGCTCTGCATGCTTCTGTGCCTTATGTTCTAAATTAGGGCAAATTTACAGCCAGAACGCAAGAGGAAGAAAGAAAGTCATGACTAGGCACAGTTTTGTTACCTTGGAGAATGGTGTCACCAGGTGGGACCCAGCTAGATGGAGCACCTCTTACAGCTCTCATAGTGGGGCTGGGCAGGGCTGCAGGAGAGAAGGTGGTAAGCACAGCACCCAGGGCTGTCTCTCACCTGCTCAGAATCACACAGAAGCAGAGTACCAGGTTTAGTCTGGAGAGCAGCCTGAGGGAGGATCTCATCAATGCTGACCAATGACATCCTGGTCACCAAACTGGAAAAGCACAAACTGGATGGGTGGAGCACTCACTGGATAAGGAATTGGCTGGATGGTCGCATGCAGAGAGTGGTGATCAATGGCACAATGTCCACCTGGCGACCGGTGACAAGTGGTGTTCCTCAGGGGTCAGTGCTGGGACCAGTGCTCTTTAACATCTTTGTCAGTGATATGGACAGAGGAATTGAGTGCACCCTCAGCAAGTTTGCAGATGACACCAAGCTGTGTGGCGCAGCTGACTTGCTGGAGGGCAGGGATGCCATCCAGAGGGACCTGGACAGGCTGGAGAGGTGGGCCCAGGCCAACCTCATGACGTTTAACAAGGCCAAGTGTAAGGTCCTGCACCTGGGTCGGTGCAATCCCAGGCACAGATACAGGCTGGGTGATGAATGGCTGGAAAGCAGCCCTGAGGAAAAGGACCTGGGGGTCTGGGTCGACGAGAAGCTCAACATGAGCCGGCAGTGTGCACATGCAGCCCAGACAGCCAACCGAGTGCTGGGCTGCATCAAGAGAAGTGTGGCCAGCAGGGCAAGGGAGGTGATTCTCCCCCTTTACTCTGCTCTCGTCAGACCCCACCTGGAGTACTGTGTGCAGTTCTGGAGCCCCCAATACAAGAAGGACATGGAACTGCTGGAGCGGGTCCAGAGGAGAGCCACGAAGATGATCAGAGGGCTGGAGCACCTCTGCTATGAGGACAGGCTGAGAGAGTTGGGGCTCTTCAGCCTGGAGAGGAGAAGGCTTCGAGGAGACCTTATAGTGGCCTTCCAGTATTTGAAGGGAGCCTACAGGAAAGCTGGGGAGGGACTATTTACACGGTCTAGTAATGTTAGGACGAGGGGGAATGGGTTTAAGCTGGAAGAGGGGAGATTTAGACTGGATGTTAGGAGGAAGTTCTTTACAGTGAGGGTGGTGAGGCACTGGAACGGGTTGCCCAGGGAGGTTGTGGATGCTTCCTCCCTGGAGGTGTTTAAGGCCAGGCTGGATGAGGCCTTGAGCAGCCTGCTCTAGTGGGAGGTGTCCCTGCCTATGGCAGGGGGTTGGAGCTGGATGATCCTTGAGGTCCCTTCCAACCTAAACCATTCTATGATTCTATAATACTTTAAGGGTGGGTTTAAAGAGGATGGGACCAGGCTTTCTTCAGTGGTGCCCAGTGACAGGACAAGAAGTAACAGGCACAAACAAAAGTTTGGTCTGAACTTGAGGAGACCACCTTTAATGGAGTAGGCTGCCCAGAGATAGGGTGGAGTCTCCATCTCTGGAGACACTCCAAACCACCCGGATGTGTTCCTGTGTGACCTTTATTATCTGCCCCTGCCTTGGCAGGGGTGTCGGACTTGATCTCCAGAGATTCCTTCCAACTCTACCATTCTGTGATCATGAACTGTCAAGACAAGAACCAGAAAGTTGCAGGGAGAGGTTTCCTCACCAGGACTCAGCCACAAGTGCTTGGCAGACCATTTCTGAGCATTAGATGCTCACAGAAACATGCTTCCCTTTGCTCCCACAAAGAGGTTTGTGTGGTTACAAGTTGAATTCTGACCTGGTGTAAAGCAAACTCTGCTAATAAGAGAGGATCTAGATTGATATTTTCTGAGATGAATTCATCTACTTTTCAGCAGTGGGCAAAGATGAAGGAAAGAGATGATTAAGCAATAAAAATAAATAAACCAAATTAGAAAAAAAACCCTTAATGTTTTATTTTCATCTTTTCTAATTTATATATCTTGGTTAAATAAATTACATTAAATAAAACCAATTGAAAAATAGAATCACATCCCAAGAGCTGTCTTGCAGCAGCTACCAAAAGAGCAGATAGAGGATGCTCCAATAAAGAGGGCAGAGCAGATGATTTGTCCTGGAGCTGACTGCTCTGCTGCCAGTTGATTCACAGGGAGATAGATAAGGAGCTCAGTGCTAGTGGCATTGAAAACACAGCTCAAGAGTGAAAATGCAAGAATCATAGAAGCATTTTGACTGGGAAAGACCCTTAAGATCATCAAATCCAAGTATTAACCTGCCACTGCCATGTCCACCACTGAACCATGCCATTCAGCACCACACTGCACATCTTTTAAATCCCTCTGAACATGGGGACTCCACCACCTGCCTGTTACTGGGCTTGACAACTTTTTTGGTGAATTGAGCTGAGACAGTTGGGGCTGTTCATCTTGGAGAAGAGAATGCTCCAGGGAGACCTTAGAGCTGCATTTCAGTATCTGAAGGGGACCTACAGAAGGGCTGAGGATGGACTGTTTAAAAGGGCCTGTGGTAATAGGGTGAGAGACAATGGTTTAAAACTGTAATAGGGGAGATTTAGGTTGGACATCAGTAGGAAGTTCTGCCCAGTGAGGGTGGTGAAATACTGGACCAAGTTGCCCAGGAATATGGTTGAGGTGCCACCTTGGAGACATTCAGGTCAGACTTGATATGGCCCTGAGCAGCCTACTGCAGTTGAAGGTGTCTCTGTTGCCTGCAAGGTGTTGGACAAGATGACCTTGGAGGGTCCCTTCCAACCCAATGCAACCCGTGAGTTCGCATGGCTCTGTGGAAGCCCTGTTGAACACTGTGTTTCTGCTCCAGGTCTTGAAGGGCACAAGACCACAGAAGATGAACTCAGAATATTGTGCAAATCTGCTGCCCAAGAAGATAGTGGAGTCGCTGTTCCTGCAGGTATTCAAGAAACCTGTGGACATGGCACCTGGGGACATGGTTTAATGGCCATGGTGGTCTTTGGTTGAAGGTTGGGCCTTCCAACCCAAACAATTCCATGATTCTGTGATTCCATGCAAACTGTTCATCTTCCTTCTGACTCTCGAGCTGACAGGTGAGCCTGTGGGTCACAGTGTGGAACTGATGCCTAAGACACAGAGATTCTTTGTATGGATCTGACGTGGTCCTGCTGCAGGAGCCAGGGGTATTCACTCTGTCAGGCTGTGACCCTAGGATACCATCTATGCTCCTTTTCCCATCCCTGCTCTCCAGCTTGTTGAGCTGCAAGCAGCATGACTGACAAGCTCCCACTGTGTGCTTGTATTCCACCTACCACAAAGAGTCTCCAGCCTAGGTAAAAAAAGCCTCAAGGACAGCGGGAGCCCCTCAGATGATAAAAACTCATTATCCTCTTGGATTTGTGTCAGAAACTCAAGCATTTGGCATTCCTGGGAAGGCATCAGGACTGTCAGTTACTATATACTTCCACTGTGTATTCAGTTTAGGGTTATGATTGTTATCAGTCATGGGAGGAGTGTGGGTATGTGACAACATCTAACAGAGATAAACTGCTCAGATGTAAACTGAAAAGGAGCAGCTCAGGTTAGAGGCTGAGTAGGATTTCAAATGTTCTTCAAGATATGTCAGCAACATTGGAATGGCAGCAGCAGCTGGAAGATGGGTCTGGATGACATGTTTTGTTTAAAGCAAATATCCACTCAGACTGGCATTGCTCCATATTGCAAGAGTGCCCCAGGCGGACCCGGCCCAGTGTCCTGCACACACCAACAATCTGGTGATGAAAGGACATGAGCTATCAGGTAGAGCACAGGGATTCTCCTCATCTTAGGGCAACAGAGAATGTCTCAATTTGTTAAAGTGGAGAACAACATAAAAAAAGGGCTGTAGAATTGTTTCTGCTGGAAAAGCCCTTTGAGATCATCCAGTCCAACCATTCTTTAACTCTATCAAGGCTGGGGCTAAACCATGGCTCTCTGCACCACATCTCTGCATCTATTAAACACCTCCAGGGATGGGGATTCAACTGCCTCCCCGGGCAGCCTGTTTCAAGCTTTGAGAACCCTTTCAGTCAACAAGTTGTTTTCATCATCCAACCAAAACCTCTCCTGCTGCAACTTGAGACCATTTCTTGCCCTCCTATCACGTGTTCCCAAGGGAAACAGACCAATCCCCACCTCACTCCAGCTTCTTTTCAGGGAGTTGTAAAGAGCAATGAGGTCTCCCCTCAGCCTCCTGTTCTCCAGACTAAACACCCACAGATCCCTCACCAAACCTGTTCTCCAGACCCTTCACCAGCTTCATTGCTTCTCTCTGAACCCACTGCAACACTTCAGTGTCTCTCCTGTAGTGAGTGGCTCAAAATTGGCTTCAGGTCTTAAGGTGTGGCCTCACCAGCACTAAAGAAGTTATATCTGCTGACCTGTAGGGTGACCACAAGCAACTTTCGTCACCCCTCAACTATAGAAACAGTGCCCTGATCTTGAAAGGGCTGGAACTGCTATGTCAAGTGGAGGAATTTTCCCCAGGTGGGAAAATACAGTGTAAGAGGTATTCCACTCCTGCAGCATTCCCAGGGAGTGGAGTGAAGGAAGAAATCAGTTTGTCCTTTAGGAAGAGTAATCACAGAGCAGCAAATGGCTAGGAGTCAATATTTATTAAAGTGCAAGCCAGTTGCGTTTTGCCAGCGCCAAAAGTGAGAACATTGTTATAAGATCTTATAAATCAAAGCCCTGAGAGTAAACACACTGTGTAAGCTACAATTATATGCCTCTGCAAGATCAATAATTCAGGAGGTTTCAGCCACATTATGCATGATGGCCTATGGGAAGTTGGCCCCTGGAGAGTGCTTGCTTGGACTGAAAACAGCTGCAGGGGCTTGTGAAGAATTCCTGTCTCCAAATTTCAGTCAGTAGACTGTCAGACCTTCAGAGACGCAGGAATTATCTCCAGTGGGTGGGAGGGCAGCTATTCCTCCTGTGCTAATGCCAGGTGAAGAAGGCTGTCTGGGGATTGCTCACACGTGCACACCCACCAGCTTTGTGGGTGCAGGGAGCAGTTTGCTCTTCAGGGAGTGCTGCACAGTTAGGCTTTGCTAGGTGTCAGCTGAAAGGCAACAGTGGCACATTAAGGTCCACTGTTCTGTACTGAGGTGCTCACTCCAGCTAAGGGAGCTTAGAAGAAGTGATCCCTTCAATCTTGCTGTAGATGACTCTCAGCACAGCATCCAGTCAAGGTAAACCTGAAGCAAGCAAGTACAGTGTTTTCTCTGCTGCTCAACAGGCACAGACTCAGTGCATGAGCAGGGGAAGGGGAAGAAACACCTGCTTTGTCTTCAGGGCAACAGAAGCGAGGAGAGGAGAGAGGGGCGAGGAGAGGAGAGAGGGGCGAAAAGAGAAGAGAGGGAGAGGAGAGGAGAGGAGAGGAGAGGAGAGGGGAGGGGAGGGGAGGGGAGGGGAGAGGAGGGGAGAGGAGAGGAGAGGAGAGGAGAGGA
>WAAF01008541.1:1055183-1323226 GCA_013400475.1 Tricholaema leucomelas
GGAGAGGAGGGGGGGGAGAGGGGAGAGGGGAGAGGGGAGAGGCACTCTGTTTTCTCTTCTGGGTGACATCAAATGCAGAGGCAATGGCACTCCAAGACATCTCTAGGCCCACAGGGAGTTGTATGGGAGCACTGAGATTGTCATGAACCCTCAGTGATTTGCTCTCCAGGTAATCGTAGAACCCTTTTAGTCTGAAAAGCTCTTTAAAGTCATCACGTCCAACCATTCTCTAACTTTACCAAGTCTAGTACTAAATCATGTCTCTTAGGCACCTCCCTGGAGCCTGTTTCTCCCTCTCTGCAATGGGACCATCTCCCTTTTCCAGTCATCAACTGAACTCCAGGGTTTGCTGTAAGTAGGTTACTCTGGTGTCCATCTGTTGATGTAAATTCCCCTAAAAGCCCTTCAATTGGCTTTCTTGCATTGGCTGTAATCAATCCCGCTGCTTCTTGTCCTCCCCAGCTTGTGTTTTTCTGAAGAATGCTCTCAAACACAAAGCCTACTTGACCTTTACTGCATACCCAGGGCCTGTTTGTTTCTTAGCCTCCTTCTTCAGGAGGGTACCTGCCTTGCTGTGAGTCTGCTGGAGCAGCCTCCATGCTGAGTCTACTGATTAGCCAAAGATTCATTTATCAGCAGATGAGGTTATGAGGTTGTCTTAGCTACACTCCCCAGCAACCTGCTTGATACTGATTTCATTTGCAGTAATAGCACCATAAAGCAAACAGCCTTGCCTTTGTTATTTGCTTTAAAGCAATCAATGCAGTGTGCAACTCATTCACTCTGGGGCTTAATCAAATTAACTATATTTGTTCCCCACTTATTGCTATGGATTTCAGTCTTAATTAAGCTCCTAATCCATGAAGTTGTTTTCTTCCTGGGATACTACGGGAAAGGCTGTTCCCACCTCCTTCCCCCCTCCCTCTCACGCAGGGTTATGTCAATTGGAAAGCTGTTCCCTTCAAGAAGATGCAGCTACTTCTGCTATCAAGTTGCCAGAACTCAATGCCATCGAGTTTCTAATTAAAAATCTAAATAATTTGAAAGGGGCTAAATATATAACTCCAGAAGGGTAGTCAGTTAGCTGAGCTCATCAGAAATACGCTGGCATATGCCAGGGCAGAATCTCATTTTCTAAGGGTGGCTTCATTTTCAGGCAGACTTCAGCCAAGTGTTTCTAAAACCAGGCTGCTTCCAGAGGCAGCGACTCTCCCTGCCTGGGAATGCACTGCTTTCCTAGAGGAACTAGGGGCATGCTCTCCTCCTTTGTCTACTACTCCCCCATCAACCCATCTGAACTTTTTCATCCAAGTTTTGGAAGAAAGGTAGACAGCTCAAAGATATTATGGCCAAGAAGACCGGTCGTAGTGTGGCCAGCAAGTCAAGGAAGGTTTTCCTGCCCTGGTGAGGCCTCATCTGAAGTATTGTGTCCAGTTCTGGGCTCCATAGTCAAGAAGGACAGGAAACTGCTTGAGAGAGTACAGCAAAGGCCTGCGAAGATGATTACTGATATAGAATATCTTTCTATATGAAGCAAGGATGAGGGAATTTGGACTTAAAGGAGGAGAGGAGAGAAAAGGGAAAATAAAGAGAAAAGAGAAAAGGGGAAAGGGAAAAGGGAGCAAGGAAGAGAACCTGATCAAGATTGTTTGAAACAGCTGGACAGGTAGATGTGAGACCCAAATTAGTCCTCAGAGAGAAAGAAGCCGTATTCATACAACTTTAACCTTGCCTAGTAGACAACAGAAAAGCTACAGAACACAGAACTGCAAAGAGTTGCTCCTCTGCCACATACATTTATGCTGCTGGCACAAAAGCAATTCCCTTCTTGCAGACCTCTGAGCCTACTGTCATGGTGGCACTAGCTGCAGCCTCAGTTCTGTCAGGAACTGAGCTCCTCTGCCAGTGGCTGAAGGCCTCAGTTCTTGCTGAAGTTGCACTTAAAATTTTATTCCCAAACCAGTCAAAACTGAGTTCCCAGTTTAAAAAACAGTATTTTTTTCTTGTGGTGTCCCTGAACCAGGACCTGATGGATGACTTTGGTTACCTGATACAAGCTTGGTTTATGCAGGAAGGGTTTCCTCTGAGAGAAATTGTCTGTGGGACTTAAGTTTAATCTTACACTCAAGAGCTGTAATCAGTGTTTAAAACAGACGATTCACTCCTATTGATACAGTCATGACATAACCCAGGGACACTGCTTTGCTGTAAACAACTTCTGCTTCAAGAAACCCTGGAGCCACCAACACTTCAAAATCCCACATCATTCCAAACCTGCCCAGCTACAGAAGACAGAATGGGTTTGGTTGGGAAAGACCCTTTAAATCATCCAGTCCAACCATGCTCTATCTCTGCCAAGACTGGTGCTAAACCGTGGCTGTCAGCACCACATCTCTGCCTCTATGAAACACCTCCAGGGATGATGATTCGATTGCCTCCCTAGACAGCCTCTTCCAGGCTTTGAGAACCCTTTCAGTCATGAAGTTGCTTCTAACATCCAACCTAAACCTCCCCTGGTGCAACTCGAGGCCATTTCCTCTCCTTCTATCACTAGGCAGAAGAGACCAACCCCCATCTAACTCCAACCTGCTTTCAGGGAGTTGTAGAAAGCAATGAGGTCTGCCCTCAGCCTCCTCTTCTCCAGGTTGAACACTCGCAATTCCCTTAGCTGCTCCTTACCAGACTTGTTCGCCAGACCCTTCACCAGCTTTGTTGCCCGTCTCTGGACCTGCTCCAGCCCCTCAGTGTCTTGTAAGTAAAAGCAAAGGTCTGTGATTTCTAGGTTGAATTCTCAGGCCTGTTCAGTCTAACCATTATTAAGCACATCTTGGCATTCAGCCTAACTAAAGTCTATTAAAAAGCTTTTTTTGCCTAGCTGTGTTTTTCAAAGGCAGGAGAACAGCACTGCAGAGCCATTGTTCACTCTCAGTTGTGAAAATTCCTCTTGAAAATATCTAGATATTATGTGTCCTACCCAGGAAGTCCTTGTTAGCATCTATTATGTGTTTCTATATTAGCTGAAGTTTTATATTTATTGTATTTTACTTGGTCTCGTCTCCTTAATACAAATGACAAGGACAAGAGGAAATGGCCTGAAGTTACACCAGTGGAGGTTTAGATTGGCTATTAGAAGAAACTTCTTGGCTGAAAGGGTTCTCAAAGTCGGGAACAGACTGTCCAGGGAGGTGGTTGAATCCTCATCGCTGGAGGTGTTTCAAAGAGGCAGAGATGTGGTGCAGAGGGCCATGGTTTAGCACCAGCTTTGGTAGAGTTAGAGAATGGTTGGACTGGGTGAGCTTAAAGGGCTTTTCCAACCCAAACCATTCCATGATTCTATATGTCTAACATTTCATAACTTGGATGCTTTAAAATGAAGCCATTAAATCCATACTCACTCAGTGCATAAGTGCCCTGAATTCCTGAACAGTTCTCTAAATCATATCTTACCCAGATAATATCAATCATATTAAGACATTTCTTTAAAGGCTCAGCAGTTGGCTTTCCAGGGAAACCTGTGGAGCTGCAGAGTCTGAATTGTCATTGGAAGACTTGAAATGCTTTCAAAGCTCCCAGGTTTAAGGGCAATCTCTCCTCTGTGACTCTAGGGTAAACAGTGTTTCTGTGTCCCTGCTGCAGAATCTCTCTGCCCCAGACAGCAAAGCACTCCCCCAAGTACCCCTTTACAGCCTTCATGGCAGATGCACAATTTCTATTAGGTGGCAATGAACTTCCTGGAGAAAGAGTTCTGATATTTTATTCTTCTTTGCCCTAATCACCACAAGCAGCCTGCCAGTATTTCACAGTGGGGCAAGAATGGATGAAGCACATTTCTGTGAAGGGCTCCATTAAGCAACAGCAGAAAATTAACAGGTGCCACAAAGTGATCAGGAGTGACTCACTGTCTCCTCTCAGCTAGAAAACACAAGGTGTGGAGAGAAAAAGAGAAGAGGAATCATGAACTGTGGAAGTCAACAGCCAAAGAAAAGACTTCAAGGAATTCCTCAGACTCCAGAGCTGAGATTGCAAATCATGTTAGAAAAAAACTAGAAAGAGATTTTGTGTGTTGAAGCAAAACTCCCTGAGCCTTCACTTATTTACCCAAACCAATCTTTACCTCGTCAATAGCCTGATTCTGGCCTCTTGCACCTTGCTACCTCTGTTCTCCATCTCTGCCCCACTGGTAGGGCTGACACTCTGACCCTAACAAATCCATCTCACAGATTTGTAGAATGGGTTGGGATGGAAGAGGCCTTAAAGATTATCCAATTCCAAACCCCTGCCATGGGCAGGGACACCTTCCACTAGCCCAGGTTGCTCAAGGCCTCATCCAGCCTGGCCTTGAACACCTCCAGGAAGGGGATATCCACAACCTCCCATGGCAACTTGTTCCAGTGTCTCACCACCCTCACTCTAAAGAATTTCTTCCTAATCTCCAGTCTAAATCTTCTCGCTTTCAGTTCAAAGCCATTATCCCTCATCCTGTCACCACAAGTCCTTGTCAAAAGTCCCTCCCCAGCTCTCCTGTAGCCCCCTTCACGTACTAGAAGGCTGCTCTAAGGTCTCCCTGGAGGCTTCTCTTCTCCAGGCTGAACAGCTCAAATTCTCTCAGCCTGTCCCCACAGGGGAGGTTCTCCAGCCCTCTGATGTTATTTGTGGCCTCTTCTGGACCATGTCTCTCTTGTGTTGGGGGCCTCCAAACCGGCTGCAGTGCCGCACATGGGGTTTGAGCAGAGCAGAGGGGCAGAATCCCCTCTCTGTCTTGCTGCTCTCACTGCTTTGGATGCAGCCCAGGCTCTGGTTGGCTCTTTGGGTATGGGGAGTAGAAGCATGATAGGATGGGTTTGAACTGACATTGCTGCTATCACTGCTCAGCATCTGTACCCCACAGTCACAGACTCTCTGCCTTCCTGCACTTCTGCCTTCCTTCCCTTTCCCTAGCTGTCAGCACACCAAAGATCCAAATGCAAAACGTAGCACCTGGGACAAATGCTGTGGGTTTTCGGCACTCCTTGGAGGGCTCTGGGTCCATGGAGCACTGAATGGATTTTAATGAATCATAAATACAGGACTTTCATCTGTGATAGGATTCTGCTCTGCTACTCATACAATGGAAGGGCAAACTGCCCATTTTCTCCAGACCAATAATCTGAAAGCTCAAAGAGGGGAAAGAAAAATAAAGAGAAAGCATCCCTAGGCATAAATTAAGCAGACAAATATGCAAGACAACATATTTAGCAGCAGCTTTGGGAACTCTGAATAAGAAAAATGGGTGCAATTGTCTTTTAATTATTCTGAAAGATAATACCAGAACAGCTAGACCAGAAGACAAGCACCACGGTGTTGGGCAGGAAATGAAGATGCAATTCTACTTCTGATTACTCTTCCTTTTGGTGACCCCTCTAAACCCTCTTCTGCTGCCAGGCACAGCCTCAATCTCTCCTGCAGGTTTGCCAAATTAGAGTTATTTCCTCAAATCACTGTCCCTCCAGAGGAGGAGAGTCTTTCTTCTGTCCCTGTAGGTGAATCGCCTCACACCACGGTGTGCAGAGCTCTGCCTTGCCTACTCGGCCACAATGTTCCCACTCCTCCCTCCTTGCCTACTTCTGCTGGTGGTGCCACCAGCAACTATTAATCTGCCAGCATGCTTCATACAGAGCTCTTTTGTACCCAAGCTGGTAAGTAAGCAGCCTCCAGGCAGTCTGCTGCACACTCTGGGTCTGAGTAAAACCTGTCAGTCATCTTCCTTTCAAGCAGCATTTGGATAAAGCAGATGGACTGTTCCTTCTCTGAAATCACACCTACTGAGGGGACCCATGGCAAGTGTGCATGGGTTACAGTGATTGACAGCAGACAGGGAGCTGAGATCCAGGAACTGCAAGAGCTGTGTTCTTGGGCTTCTGTGCTAACAAGAGGAACAAACATCTTACATCTTGTGGGTAGGAAGACTCTACAGAGGGACCTGGACAGACTGGATCTATGGGCTGAGGCCAATTGTAGGAGATTCAACAAGGCCAAGTGCCAGGTCAGAAGGCCAAGGGGATCCTGGTTTCTATGAGGAATAGTGTGACCAGCAGTACCAGGGCAGTGATTCTGGTGGGGCCACAGCTTCAATCCTAGGCTCAGTTTTTCAGTTTTGGAGCCCTCTCTTGAAGAAGGACATTGAAGTGCTGGAGTGTGTCCAGAGAAGGCCAGTGAAGCTGGTTAAGGGTCTGGAGAACAGGGCTGGTGAGGAGCAGCTGAGGAACTGGGGGTGTTCAGCCTCAGAAGAGGAGGATGAGGGGAGTCCTTATTGCTCTCTACAGCTCCCTGGAAAAGGTTGGAGTTAGGTGGGGTTTGGTTTCTTCTCCCTGGTTTTTCCTGGAGAGGAAATGGTTTCAAACTGCACCAGGGGAGGTTTAGGTAGGCCATAAGAAGAAACTTCTTGTCTGAAGGGGTTCTTAAAGCTTGGAACAGGCTGTCCAGGGAGGTGGTTAAATCCCCATTCCTAGAGGTGATTCAAAGAGGTAGAGATGTGGTGCTGAGGGCCATGGTTTAGCGTCAGCCTTGGCAGAGTTAGAGCATGGATGAACTGGATGATTTTAAAGGTCTTTTCCAAATGGAACATTCTGCATTTCAAGCTGAAAACTACTGCCATGGCTGTCCTCACTACAGCCCCGTGCTGATGTCCCTGCACTGTAGTGACATCAAAGGCCAGAACAGAGCAAGGTGTGCTATGCCTGTGTGGTTCTCAGCATGCAAGCTAATGTTCACAAGAGTTCCCCAAGAAGGCCACAAGACTTCTTCACTGCCTAGACCACATACAAGTACCAAACATCTGAAATCCAAGCACAAAGCTGTTCTGGGTCAGCCTGTGCAACAGGGACAAACCACAGAGATTTGGGGACTTAGAGGGAAGAGAGTGGAAGTAAAGACACACAGATGTCAGCAAGGTCCAGCCTGAGCTTTGGATCAGTGCTGCAGCAAGCACCTGCAGAGAGCTCTGTCTTAAAATAACAACAAAGCATGTGGGACAAGCAGGTGCTGGAATCTGGGCAGCATGTCTGCACTCACAGAGCAGTCCTAAGCACACAGCTCAAGCAGAGATATGAGTGCCAACATGTTTCCAAGGCTGTGGAAAAAAGCTTCCTTCTTGATGTTCTACCCAGCTGTTGTTGAAGATTTGCTCAGTTCTTTCTTTTTTCTTTTTTTCCCCTTGAATTTGCCAAGAGATCTTTCTAGAAGATTTGCACAGGGCTATTACCCAGTTGAAAGGAAAGAGAAATCATAGATTCATGGAATAGTTGGAAAAGACTTGAAAATCATCCAAGTTCCATCCCCCTTGCCATGGGCAGGGACACCTTTTGCTAGGTCAGGTCACTCATCTTCACTTTCAGGGAGACTGCTTAGAGCATTGCTGGAAATCTGGCTGCTTATTTTGTTGTTTTGGTCCATCCAAAAAGGCCTTTCAGCCTGCAGAGGAGAAGGATCTGGGGAGACCTAATAGCAGCCTAGCAGTGAGGGCATCTAAAACTGAACCTAGGGACTCAAGATGTACAGAGGCAGACTTGCTGATCCTTCAGCAAGGAAATTCTCAGTGGTTTGAAGCCATCAGCAGCTTCTAGAAGTGTATCCAGCACCGGATGTGAGCACTCTCATCAGCTCCAAGGGAACTGCTCCGTGGCTTGAAGTTAACAATAATTAAGCAGATCTGAGAGAGCAGTGGCCCTGTGCCCCTCTCAGAGATGCTATTAAGAAGGTCAATGCTTTGATTCCCATTGCAGAGATGTGGAAATGGAGGTGATACGACTGAGCCAGTCTGAGTGGCAGAGCCAGGATAAATACCATGCTGGTTATTACCCCCTTTGCAAAGTGTTTAATTACTGGAGTCTCATAAGGAAATATATGAAATAGAATCCATTTCCCTGTCCTCCCTCTTTCCTGAGCACTCATTCCAGCTAATCATCATTCATCCTCTGTGTCATCACATGGAAGTTAACTACAGAGAGAATAAAGAGAGTATTTATACAGCTAAGGAAGGATTTACATAGCTGGCACCTCAGGAGCTTTTACCATGTAGAGGATCAAAAATCAATTTCTAAACTATAGCCTAAACAAACAGATTTGCCTTATGGACTGTGAGGACTCATTTGGAGCACTGATGGGGCAGAGAGAAAACAAACTTCCTGCTCATCTGTAGGTCTGCAGGAGCACCAGCTCAGACCACAAGACTACCGGTCCTGCTGCGGAGGCTTTGCTGCTTGTAACAGACTAAGAGCAGGAGATGATGCCATGACTCCTTTTCATCGGTACCCTCAATATCACATCTCTACCTCTTTGAAACACCTCCAGGGATGGGGATTCAACCACCTCCCTGGGCAGCGCGTTCTAGGCTTTGAGAACTCTTTCAGTCAACAAGTTGCTTCTCATGTCCAACCTAAACCTCCACTGCTGCAACTTGGAGCTGCTTCCTCTCCTTCTATCACTATTACCAGGGATGAGAGACCAACCCCACCTCACTGTAACCTCCTTTCAGGGAGTTGTAGAGAGCAATGAGGTCTGCCCTCAGCCTCCTCTTCTCCAGGTTGAACAACCCCAGTTTCCTCAGCTGTTCCTCATGAGACCTATTCTCCAGACCCTTCATCATCTCTGTTGTCCTTTTCTTGACCTGCTCAAGCAGCTGTAAGGGCCCCAAATCTGAACTCAGGAGTCAAGATCTGGCCTTGCCAGAGCTGAGCATGTGGTGACAATCACTGCCCTAGTCCTGCTGGTCACGTTGTTCCTGATTCAGGCCAAGATGCTGGTGGCTTTCTTGGCCACCTGAGCACATGCTGGCTCATCTTCAGCTGGCTGTTTGGGTTGGAACTGGATGATCTTTGAGGGCCTTCCAACCTAAACCATTCTATGAATCTATAAACTGTCTTTTTGGAGGCAGAAGGACTATATTTGTCTTCTATCTAAGCTCATCTTCCATTTCACATGACAAGAGTTAGTTTCATGTTAAAAATGGTGTTGTTCCAGGCCTTCATGCTTCTGGGCACTGCGAGAAGAGTAGGCAGAGCTGTGAATCTGCAATCTTGGCATGGCTTAGCCTTTCCATTTCCTTTACTGGCCACCCGTGGCATATTACAACAAATTTATTTCTGGCAGAACCAAACTGTAAGAGATTTCTGTCTCTTTTTGCTTAATTATTTTTTGGCTTGGACTTGTTGCTGATTATCTTTAAATTAACTGTGAGAGAAGGGGGGGATTTCTTTGAATCTGTTGGTCTTCAAATCCCCCCCATCCCTCCCTTTCTATCTCTGTAGACTTGTACAGAGTGTCCATGAGACAATTTACAGAAGCTTTGACCAAGATTTTCAATTCTTTGGTACCTTGTGAACCTCCAAGTCTTCATTGTCCTCTTATTTCCATGCCAGAGTCAAGAGAAGTACATATTTTTCATAAGAGTGGCCACTGAGAAGACAAGAGTGAATGGTTTGAAGCTGAGAGAGAGCAGAGTCAGACTGGATCTGAGGAAGAAGTTCTTCAGTAGCAGAGTGGCGAGACTCTGGAACAGGTTACCTAGGGAGGTTGTGGATGTTTACTCCCTGGGGGTGTACAGTGTTGGGTTGGATGAGATCTTGGGCAACCAAGTCTAGAGAGGTGTGCCTGCCCATGGCAGGGGAGTTGCAGTAGGTGAACTCTGAGGTCCCTTCCAACTTGAGCCATTCTAAGATTTGATGATTCCTTTAAACGCCACATTGGGTGTATATAGCAGATCAGAAAGATAATAACCTGTGCCTACCTTCTGCTGCTTTAGGTACCAACACAACTCTCGGCACTCTGCAGTGTTTTTAACTTACATAACTCACTTTTCATCTCTTAAGTGAAGTACCCATGACCCTGGGCTAGTCCATACAGCACTCCTCCACGACTCTCATTTAGAACAAACAATAAATGGTTACACTTTCAACTTCTAGCATTTATTTGCTTGTCTGGGGAAGCCGGAAAGATTCTTGCTGTTGGTTTGCTCAGTAGTTTTTTTTGCCACAGACAACTTTCTGATAACAGGTAGCTTCCAATTATCTACAAATGCCTATTGATAAACACTGCTGGCAGAGAATCTGATGCCTCATTTTGCCCATCTGTGTAATGTGTGTTTAAAAATGACACCAAAACTTCATGTAGCTCTTCTAACAGTCGGAGCATTGCCCTACCCTCTTGTATCAGCTGATGGAACGAGAGGAAATGGCCTGAAATTGTGCCAGAGGAGGTTAGGAAAAAAAAAAATCCACATTGCAAGAGTGGTTTGGGATTGGAACAGGCTGCCCAGGGTGGTGGTGGAGTCACCATCTCTGCAGATGTCCAAGAAACAGGTGGACTTTGGGATGTGGTTTAATGGCCATGGTGGTATTGGATTGATGGCTGAACTCAGTGACCTTTGAGGGCTTTCCCAACCCACACAACTCTATGATTCTGTGATTTGTTTGGTTTACAGAGGATTCCATGTTACAAAAATGAAAATTCATACCTTTTACACTTTACTGCTGAATAGCTGAGCTGGGCAACTGAGGCTGAACTCTTCAGAAGACAATCACTGGTTTAAAGTTAGGAGTCACAGCTGCCATTTCCCTGTAGACCCAGAATCTCATGGGTCACATTTCTGAGAAGCTCAGTGTGGAGCCCGTTGGGAGTCTCATAGATAGGCAGCATTGTCCCTGGAGGTGTTCCAGAAATGTGTGGGCATTACACATGGGGACATGGTTTGACGGCCATGGAGCAGCTGACGGTTGACCTCCACGATCTTAAAGGTCTCTTCCAACACAAACAGCTCTATGATTTTATGATTCTGTGACTACAGATGGTGCTGGATAGCCCAACTGAAGGGCTCCTGCAGTCCCAAACCAGAGGCATGTCTTAAACATTTATAGCAACAAATGTGGATGCCGAGTGCAAATCACCAGGGTTCCCACAGGTGCCTGCTCTGGTTCCCCAGAGAGTGTTTTCTAACAGAACGGTTGTGTTTAATGCTGTACTTGTGTGCTGCAACAAGCTTGATACAAATCACCACCGAAAGTCTGCAGGAAGGCACATTCAGGTTACATGCAGCCACTAAACTGCTGTTTGGGGAACCATCTCATCAAAATGTAGTTTGCACTCTTGGGGTTTAGTTTATAGGGGGATTCCAGCAGCATTTTACCTGGTTAGAGTCAAGTTTTTGCCCTGGTTTTTGAGCTGACTGTGTTGGCTGTGCTCTGAGCAGACATTTTTCGCTTGCTGCACTCAGCAATCTTTAGCAAAGCAAGTTCCTCTCTGTGAAACACCTGCACAACCCTACATCTGGAAAAACCCTGGGAAGCCATTAGTAGGTCACAGTATTGGATAAACACTGGCAATCTCTTCTAGAAGGAAAACTGGATCTAGAAAAAAATTCATTCTAAAATCCCACTGGATCATTGCATGACATCCTACTTTCATAGAATCATAAAATCAACCAGGTTGGAAGAGACTTCCAAGATCATCCAGTCCAAACTATCACCCAGCCCTGTCCAATCAGCTAGACCATGGCACTGAGTGCCTCATCCAGTCTTTTTTGAACACCTCCAGGGATGGCAACCCTCCACCTCCCTGGGCTCTCTTCCTTTACATTTCTCCCAAATTATGACTCATTTCACTTAGCAGATACTTTCTTTCTAATGCAGGAATTTGTTTTTCTATTTTATTTCTCCAAAAGGCACAACATTTTGATAGAATCACAGAATGGCTCAGGTTGGAAGGGGCCACTGAGTTCATCTATTCCAAAACCTCTGCCATGGGCAGGGATATCTCTCAATTAGACTCAGCTGCTCAAGGCCTCGTCCAACCTGGCCTTCAACACAATGAAGGGAGGAGACATCCACAATGTCCCTGGGCAACCTGTTCCAGAGTCTCACCACCCTCATACTGAGGAACTTCTTCCTAAGGTCCAGTCTAACCCTAATGTTCCTTCACTTCAAACCATTCCCCATGTCTCTAGACACTTTATGACAAGTCTTTCTGCAGCCTTCCTGTAGGATCCTTTCAGGTATTTTCACAGAAGGCGACTTCTGACGTTGTGGTGATTTTACATCATTTGTCTTCCAAAGGCCTCAATACTCCTGAATTTTTACACTTTTTGTGTTAGAAAGGCCTTAATTAATCGTTATGTTGGAATGGAGGGAATGGCTAACAGCCTCAGTACACAGGCATGGAGTCTGATCTGGTTAAAAGTCATGGACAAAGTCATAGGATCATAGGATGTTAGGGGTTGGAAGGGACCCAAAGAGATCATCAAGTCCAACCCCCCTGCCAGAGCAGGACAATGCTATCTAACACAGATCACAGATGAACACATCCAGACAGGCCTTGAAAGTCTCCAGAGAAGGAGACTCCACGACCTCCCTGGGGAGCCTGTACCAGTGCTCTGTGACCCATGCAGTAAAGAAGTTCCTCCTTGTGTTGAGGCGGAACCTCTTTTGCTGCAACTTACTCCCATTGCTCCTTGTCCTATGACAGGGAGCAAGTGAGCAGAGCCTGTCCCCCGGCTCCTGGCCAGCCTTCAGATACTTATAAACATTTATCAAATCCCCTCTAAGTCTGCTTTTCTCCAGGCTAAAAAGCCCCAGGTCCCTCAGCCTCTCCTCATAAGCCATGCCCTCGTCTCCTAATCATCCTTGTAGCCCTCCGCTGGACTCTCTCCAGCAGATCCTTGTCCCTCTTCAATTAGGGAGCCCAAAACGGAACACAGTATTTAAGATGAGGTTTCATGAGGGCAGAGTAGAGGGGGAGGAAAACCTCTCTTGATCTGCTGGACACACTCCTCCTAATACACTGCAGGATCCCATTGGCCATTGGTCAGTCAAGCTGATACAAACCACTGCTTCGCTCTCCACAGGGTTCCTCCTAACTGGCTAAGTACACATTTTATTGAACCAAAGAATCATTGCTATTGGAAAAACCTTCTAACATAATCAGGTCCAACCATCAACCCAACCCCACCATGGTCATTAAACCATAACCATTAAACCATAGTCCAGAGTGCCGTGTCCACATGTTTCTTGAACACCTCCAGGGATGGTGACTCCATCATCTCCCCGGGCAGCCTGTTCCAGTCCCTGACCACTCTTGTAGCAAAGAATTTTTTTCCTTATCTCCAACCTAATATCATCCCTGGAGCAACTTGAGGCCATTTCCTGTCACCCTAATTCCTCATCACACGGCAGAAGGGACTGACCTCCACCTCACCACTATGTCTTTTCAGGATGTAGTAGAGAGTGAGCAGATATCTCATCATACCTTGATACCATCCAGACACAACATGAAATTCAAGAGGCAATTTAAGAGCTTTGGGTAAAGCTCAACAAGGCTCTGAGCAACCTGATCTAGTAGAGGATGTCCCTGCTGACTGCAGGGTAGGTTAGACTAGATGACACTTGGAGGTCACTTCCCACCCAAGCCATTCCATGATCCTGTCATTCCATGATTCTGTCTCCTCATGAACACAGTTCTTTGTTCAACTTGAATCACTCATGACAATTTATAAGGGGAAGTTGAAGTCCAAAGGGCTACTTTGGGCCTTATGGGTACATAAACCATAGTGAGACACATCATCTGATCCAGCACCTTCCAGGGTGCCCTTGTCATGCTCCTCTCTCACTACATGCCTGGTCCAAAAACTGACTGATGGCCCAGCTCCTTTTGGCTTGCATACTAAGGAAACCCTCCACTGGTCTGTGGTTTGTGCAGTTAGCATGTTTGCATTTGCTCACTGCTGGAGGAGGCAGGAAATAAGATGAGACCAGCAGGCTAGGCTTGCTGATGGTTTAGTTTGGATTAACCCATGGAAGTTGCTTCCATCAGGGTAGCTACTGCACTCCTCTGCTAGAGGGATTAACTGCTGAAGAGAAAAATGGCAGCTCCAATGATGCTGTGGGAAATCAAGATTATTAAGAGACTTTCTGAATTCTCTGACAACATCCTTGCTGCTCTGGACATGGCCTCAGAACAGAGCAGTCCTCACAAGTATGAATCCTCCTGCCAGCAATGAGGCAGCACAGGTAGGCAAGGACAGACAACTGGGTCGAGCAGACAACAGAACACTACCAAGAGAAATCATTTTCATGTAGCTTTAAAGAATCACATAACTGTTTTGGCTGGAAAAGCCTGGTGATAACCCAGTCCAACCATTCCCTAACTCTGCCCAATCCGGTGCTAAACCATGGCCCTCAGCACCACATCTCTGCCTCTCTGAAACACCTCCAGGGATGGGGATTCAACCACCCCTCTGGGCAGCCTGTTCCAGGCTTAGAGAACCCCTTCTGTTAAAAAGTTTATTCTAACATCCAATCTAAACCTCCTCTAGTGCACCTAGAGGCCCTTTCCTCTCCTTTCCAGCTTCCTCATTCTTTGCACGGCCACAACTCAGTTACATCTTCCAATCTTTCATACTACAGGTGTCTCCTGATGGAGAAAAAAATGTAGAAGGCATCTCCAGCCACTTCATATTGAAGGCACATGTTCACACCATCTCATTTGAAGCATTTTAATCTAGGTGCCAAAATTATTCAACTGATCAGGCTGCCAGAGGGTGTCCCAGAAAGCATCAATCAGGCTGCCAGGTCCATGTCAGCATCTGACAGAGATGTCCCCCTTTGCCAGCTGGAGCAGGAAGTGTGACTTCTCTCTGCCACAGATCTCAGCTCAGCCTTTTCAACTCATTCTGCTACCAGAGACCTTGCACTTTGCTCAGCAAGCAGCTTCATGAAATTAAAGCAGTTGGAAATATTGTTCAGTCTGATCTTGTCCCCTTCTCCTCGGGAGCTCTGGACCGGTTGGAGAAGCTGCCGCTTGGCATGTTTAGTCTTGAGAAGGGAAGGCTGAGAGGAGATCTTATCAATGTCTATAAATATCTGAGGGGTGGATCACAAGTCCATGAGAAGGGAGGGAGTGGGAGGGAGGAGAAGAGAGATAATCACTAGATTAAAAAAATAAAAATCACATATATGTGGATAAGAGAACCAGAGAATCATTTCTATTGTAAAAGCCCTTTCAGATCCTCCAGTCCAGCCATTCTCTAATTCTATCAGGTCTGCTATTAAACCTCAGCACCATATCTCTGCCTCTCTGAAACACCTCCAGGGAGAAAGGGATTCAACTACCTTCCTGGGCAGACTGTTCCAGACTTTGAGAACCCTTTCAGTCAAGAAATTGCTTCCATCGTCCAACCTAAACCTCTCCTGGTGCAAGTTCAGGCCATTTCCTCTCCTCCTGTCACTTGTTGCTAGGGAGAAGAGACCTACCCCCATCTCATTCCAGTCTCCTTTCAGCATGTTCCAGCACTTCAATGTCTTTCTTGGAGAAACAGAAGAGTGGAGATTTTTGCAAGTAGAAAAAGACTTGATTCTTGAATAAATTATTCATTGCAAATTATTCACTCAGCTCCAACAGAGACAGACTCTCTGCTCTTTCAAAGAATAAGAAAAATCAAAAATATTCTACAAAAGCCAGAAAGGAAATATTAGAGTTATTATTTACACTCAAACTGAACAGATCATTCACAGGGTGCTGAAAGCAATCTTTTCGACCCAGTGATGCATCATACTGTCAAGAAGCCAAATTTTTAGGAGGACTCAGCACCCAGCAAGTCCTGCTGGGAGCAGCAGCCTATTGCAAGATCCAGCCACTTCATGGACATGCTGAAATCAGAGCTGGCAAGTTTGGAAACCTGCCCTTGGCTTCCCCTGCTCACATGTTGGGCACCCTGCTTTACCCAGGCCAGCCCACACTGCCACAGGTTCTCTCTTCAATGTCATTGACACAGGTACAAATCCAGACTGGGTGCAGAGTGGGCTGAGAGCAGCCCTGATGAAACAAACTTGGGGGTGTTGGTTGCTGAGAAGCTCACTATGAGCCAGCAGTGCCCTCATGCAGCCCAGAAGGCAGCTGTGGGCTGGGCTGCAGCAAGAGGAGTGTGGCCAGCAGGGCAAGAGAGGGGATTCTGCCCCTTTCCTCTGCTCTGCTGAGACCATACCTCCAATACTGCATCCAGTTCTGGTGTCTCTACCGTAAGGACACAGAGTTTGCTGAGTGAGTCCAGGGGAGTCCACAGTGATCTCCAGAAGTCACTTTCAATCCCTACGAGTTTATGATTCTGTGATTCCCACTCTTCCAGATTTTCCCACACTCTCCAAAGGGGGCAATGCAGCCCTCTTTTTACAGTGTAAGTTTTGGCAAGAAGAAAGTCTTAAGGATCAGACCAGGCTCTAGTGTTAATAAAGCTGTCAGGACTGACATGGAGTACCCACCTATTTCCCCTTCTCCATCTCAAGCAGGATGCAGGGATTATGCAGATGAACCACAATATTGTGCTGAGCTCAGAAACATTGTCCTGCATGCTTGGCCTACCCTGAATTCATTTCCATCCCCCTGAATGCCCACAGCTATGAACTGTCTTGGTGGGATAAATACCTTAACAAAGCTGTTAGCAGAGGCACTAAATGGTTGTGGCAGGCACAAACGTTTCTCATGAATGGCAGAATGTCCTCAGCCAGCTTCCTCGCTCTCCAACCTTTGAAGTTCTAGTCATGATGTATGCAACAAAAATAAGGCACCTTATCAGGGCTCATGGGCCCTTAAAGCAACATTGCCTCCTTCATGCAAGCACAGAAGCAAAGAATCATGTTAGGGGATGGAAGGGAAGTCGACATTATCCAGTCTAACCCCCTGCCAGAGAAGGTCAGCCAGGAATGCATTCAGGTAGGTCCTGAAAGTCTCCAGAATAGATTCCACAATTTCTCTGGGCAGCCTGCTCCAGGGCTCTGTTTTCCTCACCACAAACAAGTTTATCCTTATGTTGAGGTGGAACCTGCTGTGTTCCTGCCACTGCTGCTTGTCCTATCACTAGACACCATCAAAAAGAGTCTGGCACCTTCATCTTGACACTCACCTCTCAGATATTTATAAAGTGTAGTCCCAGCCTAAAACCTCTTGCATTTCTGAGCTACAGACCAAACCATGTAGAGTTAAAAGCAGGCTGCAGGATGGGTGACTTTCACAGACAGGGCATAGAATCAAAGAATCATAGAATCACAAAATCATTGACTAGTTTTGGGACTTCCAAAGCTCCATGTCATTATGCTGGGGGCACTGGAACTGGATGCAGTGCTTGCAGGTGGGGTCTCAGCAGAGCAGAAGGGCAGAATCCTTTCCCTGACCTGCTGCTCTCACTGCTTTGAATACAGCCCAGGATCTGGTTGACATTTTAGGCTGCAGTTGATCCATACTAACCTGCTACACTACTGTTACACTATGAAACCACAGACATGAGTATTAAAAAGTGAATATCAGGAGAATGGGACTAGGCTTTGTCCAGTGGTGCCCAGTGACAGGACAAGGAGTAACAGGCACCAACTGGAACATAAGAAATTCCATCTAAACATGATGAGGAAATTCTTTAATTTAAGGATGATAGAGCACATGCACAGGCTGCTCAGAGAGGTGATGGAGTCTCCATCTCTGCAGACATTCAAACTCTGCCCGGATGTGTTCCTGTGTCACCTTCTTTAGGTGACCCTGCCTGGGCAGAGGGATTGAATTCGGTGATGTCCCACGGTGCCTTCCAACCTCTACTATTCTGAGATTCTGTGAGAAACATTGCACTTGATCTCCTGTAAGGAGGGTCCATCCTAGTGCAAATTGAAGGACAAAGGAAGCAAAAGCTTGGACTAGATGAAGCCTGGATATAGCAGAGGTCCTTTATCATGTCATCTCAATTCCTTGCCTGCTCTGGGAATACCACAGCTGATTGCAGTGAATTATGACAGCAGGGACAGCTGAAAAGTAGTCATTGTAACTTGATTGTTGATCTGGTCTCTATTCTTACACTGTTGTGTTTCCCAGAGGGAGAAGAATGAGGAGTAATAGCACATCAAAACAAAGCAGGCTTTAAATACCAGGCTGGACACATCACCTTCTCTTCCCTCTTTTGTTAGTATCTGAAGGATGAACTGACAGCTTTGACAAGATGGGCATTGAAAGAATTTGAAATAAGGCCAGAGCTACAGGATCTAATCAAGACAGACTCTCCAGCCAGCTTTTGCAGAAGAAAGAGCTTTGTGCAGGTGGACTGCATACTAAAACTCAGAAGGGCAAGGAGTCACCACAGTTTGGTGGGGTTTTTTTCCCCCTCCTGATTTTAGGGAAACAGAGGTGGATGTTGTGAATTTCTATCAGCAATCTGGAGAGAAGCTCCCGCTGCCATTTTACCTTTCCTCCTTAGGCAGCTTGGGCTTGTGGGTGTTGGTGGATGAGAAGCTGGACATGAGCCAGCAATGGACACTTGCAGCAAGTCTTTGTCATGCAAAGCATGAGGGCAAGGAGGAGCTGCTGCAGTGCATCTGAAAAATGGCAGACTTCTGCACAGCACATGGCCTCAGGAGACCAGGTCCAATTAGAATATCATCCAAGATCACTTTTCATTTAGCTTCTATTTATGACTACTTGGCTTAGCAAATTAATTCCGTTTACTGTGCAAACAAAGCCGCAAGTCTGAGAAGGTGAAGAGATCAGAAGATGATTTCTTAAGAGGATGCTTTCAACCAAGAGCTGAACAAGAAGCTAATGGTTTGGCCTGTGACAATCTCTTTGATTCTACTTGAAGACTAGGCTTATTCTGTACCCGTTTCTCTGCTGAGTGAGGGAAAAGTGACAAGCAGTATATAGAGTTAGTAAACAGAGTTAGTAAATAGAGATAAATTAATAGTAAATAGAAACTGATTAATAGTAAATAGTGATAGGTCCAGTTGTCATTGTAGTCTTCTGCAGCAGCAGGACCAAGATTCAGGAAAGCTGGTGCAAGCACACAATTAGTGCTCTCTTTCCACGCTTCTGTACCGCCTCACCTGGTTACCTTACAGGCTCTATGTCACAGCCACATTTCTTGTCTAATAAAGGGGAGGTTGTCTCAGGCTTGTTCAACAAGTCCACTTGTTTAACAAATTTTCTCTTCCCCAAGACCCTTTGTCTGTAACAGGCACTCAACACAAATCCAAATTTGCCTCTTACTCCTTAGTGTTGGCTCAGACCATCCTTTGCCCAAGTAGTCCCTGCTCTGCACCACTCCTCCTTGTCAGTAACCCTTCTCCTAGCTTCCTCTTCAGGCTCTGCATCTGCTGACTGTTTCCTAGAGGCTTTGGCAGAAGAGGACAAATCCATTTGACACATGCCTGAATCAGAAGACCATCAACTCTTTCAAAACCAAAAAGAAGAAAAACTACAGGAAGGTGTCTCCAGTGTGAGAGAGAAATGAAGCTGCTGGAGTGGGTCTAGAGGAGGCCATGAAAGATGATCAGGGGGCTGGATTACCTCCCCTATGGGGACAGGCTGGGAGAGTTTGGGCTGTTCAGCCTGGAGAAGAGAAGGCTCCAGGGAGACCTTAAAGCACCCTTCCAGCTGAAGGAGGATACAGGAAAGCTGGGGAGAGACTTCTGACAAGAGTTTGTAGTGAGAGGAAGAGAAGCAATGGCTTTGAGCTGGAAGAGGGCAGATTGAGACTAAAGATTAGGAAGAAATTGTTTACAGTAAGGGCGGTGAGACACTGGAACAGGTTGCCCAGGGAGGTTGTGTCTGCTCTCTAGAGGTGCTCAAGGCCAGATTGGATGGCGCCTTGGGCAGCCTGGTTTAGTGAGAGATAATCCTGCTCACGGCAGGGGTTTGGAACTGGATGATCTTCAAGGTTCCTTCCAACCCAACCCGTTCTATGAATCTGTGAAGGGATTTTGAGCTGCAGAGCAGCAACTTCACAGAGAGGAATCCATAGTAGCAAGGGAGAACTTCAACTTCACTTCTCATTTGAAGGACTGATGAATGTTGCTATTTATTGTAAGTGCCTTTAGCAGTGCTTAGCAGGAACGTGTCTATCATAAATTACCTACAACAGGATTACACATCAGAGATAGAAGCCATGGCTGATGGAATTCTGCTCAAGTACAGCAAAACTGAAAGGTTCAGAGAAGTTTCTCCAGCTTGACACCACTGTAATTAAAAGCTGAAGTGAGAACACTCTCTCATTGTACCCCCATGGTAGGCTGTAGTGTTTTTTTTTACTGCAGTGTTCACTTTCCATGCAGAGACCCAGATCTCCAGTCCTCACTTGACTGTTTCACAGCTGACATCCTAATTTATGCCAGCGCAAAATGGGTTTAGAGCACTAACAAATCACAGCAGTTATTTTACCCGAGATTAAATGACCCGAGGAAGCTCCTGGCAATGAAATATTGGGTCTTCTGCATTTCAGTGTGTCTCGGAGCTAACCTCCAAATCTGACCTCACAGCAGCTGAGGAGGGATAATTATCATGTCTCACTCCGTAAATATTCCAAACATTGTCATCCTCCTCAACCAACATCAGAAATCAGGGCTGCAGAGGCAGCTCAGGAGCTGGTCTGTGAGAGCCAATTGGTGTCTGTGATTCTTTGCATTACCTGCAGAGTTTCTGTTTGTATCTTTTAACTAATTGTGGCAATAGTTCTTTAAATACCAGTAGAGAGACGTGTGAGGTGCACACATCACATCTTCTCTGAAACAATTTCAAGATCTCTCCTTATAAGAAACAGGACCCAAGGAGATCTGGCTGCAATAGAATCGTAGAATTGCTTGTTGGAAAAGCCCTTATGAATCATCCAGTTCAACCACTCTCTTACTCTGCCCAATCCGGTGCTAAACTATGGCCCTCAGCACCACATCTCTGCCTCTTTGAAACACCTCCAGGGATGGAGATTCAACCACCTCTCTGGGCAGCCTGTTCCAAGCTTTAAGAATCCCTTCAGTTAAAAAGTTTCTTCTGACATCAATTCTAAGCCTCCTCTGGTGCAACTAGAGGCCATTTCTCTCCTTCTATCACTTGATACTAGGGTAGAGTCCAACTCCCACTTCACTCCAACTTATTTTCAGGGGGCTGTAGAGGCCAATGAGGTCTCCTCTCAGCCTCCCATTCTCCAGGTTAAACAACTGCAGTGCCATCAGCTGCTCCTCTCTGGACCTTCTCCAGCACCTCAATGTCCTTCATGTAGTGAGGGCCCCAGGACTGAACTCATCACTCAAGATGTGCCCTACCACTGCTGAGTAGGGATAATCACTGCCCTTGCCAAAAGTCCTTCCCCAGCTCTGCTACAGACCCCTTCAGCTACTGGAAGGCTGCTCTAAGGTCTCCCCAGAGCCTTGTCTTCTCTAGGCTGAAAAACTCCAGCTCTCTCAGTCTGCCTCTATATGGGAGGTGTTCCAGCCCTATGATCATCTTTGTGGCCTCCTCTGGACCTGCTCCAACAGTTCCACATCCTTCTTGTGTTGGCAGTCCCAGAGCTGGACACGGTACTTCAGAATAGGTCTCACCAGAGCAGAGCAGAGTGGCAGAATCACCTCTCTTAATTTCTGTCAAACCAGTGTTCTCACATTTTTCAGACTATCTTTGACATATAAAAGAGGTATCCAGTACTGGGTGGTAAATAGATGGGAGGATCTGACTGAATGTTCCAGGAATAACTCTGAATTCCACAGATTAATTTGATACTCAATGTCTGTAAACTTTGATGGTCCCTTTGGGGTGAAGCACAGAAACTTGTGGCCTCCACTGCTAAAGCAGCCAGCAATCATATGATTTCTGTTGATATTTGCTATGACCCTCCGTGCACTCTTTTACTGGTGGAAACACAGAATGTGTAATACTCAGTATTTGCTCCTACCTCTTTGTTAGCCTCCTTGCTCCAAGCAGCCAGTTTTGTTTATTGCTGCCACACTTCCCTGGTCCCCTTGGGCTGATGATTGAAATTAGCAATCTGCCCAGCAGCAGCAGGTTTCACACAGAAAACACAGAAGCAAAGTCACTCCAAGCTTGGCTAGAAAAAATTGCAGAGGTCATCACTAAATTTAAAGAGACCTCTTATGGCCAAAGGTCAGCTACAAACCACCACCTCTAATTTCCATGTTCCTCCCCTTCTGATGAAGTGGAAGCAGTTTGGGCTTGTTCCATCTGCTTGTCCCTTACACCAGCAAGTAACATTTCTCCTTGCCACTCAGTGTCCTTTCTCCCACTTGGCAAGCACTGGTCTGCTCCCCACTGCATCGCCTTCTGTGCAAGAAGCTGGTCCTGCAACCGTTGGGGCTCAATTACTTCTTTATTTTCATTAGCATGGTCTACAGCAGCTCAGCTTTGGGAGCCTGGCTAAAGTCCTTCCAACAGCCTTGTCCTGCTGGCAGGTCACTTGTCCTGCAGCAGAAAACCTGTCTTGCACCCAGGTCAAATTTAAAAACTCATTGCTGGAAGGTGGATGCAGCTGGGCACAGGCTAAGTGTTCTGGTGAGTCATAGAATAGGTTGGAAGTGACCTGAAAAATCATCCATCTCCAACCCCCTGCCATGGGCAGGGACACCTCTCACTAGCCCAGGTTGCTGAAGGCCTCGTCCAACCTGGCCTTCAATGCCTCCAGGGAGGCTGCATCCATGATCTTCCTGGGCAACCTGTTCCAGTATCTTACCATCATCACTTGAAAGAATTTCTTCCTAATCTCCAGTCTCAATCTGCCCTCTTCCAGCTCAAAGCCTTTGCCTCTTGTCCTGTCACTACAAAGTCAAAAGTTCCTCCCCAGCTCTCCTGTAGCCCCCTTCAGGTACTGGAAAACTGCTCTAAGGTTTCCCCAGAGCCTTCTCCAGACTGAAGAGCCCCAGCTCTCACAACCTATCCAAGCACTACAATTTTGGTTCAGAGGAAGTAACCTAGCAATTGAAAAGTCAATATTTGGCTACCACAGCACTCCAGCACAGCACAGGTGTTCCCTGGTGATACCCTGGGCTACCCTCCAAGCAGTTTCTGTTAGGAGTGAGTTTGATACAAGAAAAAGCAAACTGCAGTAGTTTCAGTACAGCCAGAAACTGAGCCTCAGTCGTTCAGTTCCAAGAGCTGCCTTGGCTGCTGAAAGCAACAAAGAAGTGAAATAGACTCTGCTCTCACATCTTCAAATCCCAAGGGATTATATCAGAAACAGCAGGTGATCTCCTCCAGTTCTGCTCAATCCTCTGCACAGATAGAAAATTACTTAAAAAATGAAATTTCCACTCTAGACTTTTTTCTTTTTACTCTCCACACTAAGAAAGACCCTCACAAATGAACAGAAACCCAATAAAACAAAACAACACATTACCAATGTTTTTAACTCTTGTCTGTTTTCTCAGCTGTGTTCAGACATACCTGTACCACAGAGTCCTGCAGGGGCTAGACAGCTTTCTTCATTCCTCCAAGCGTGGAGCAATCTCCAATCTAATGGGTGAGAGAAAAAACAGAAAGAGAATGAAGTTACCTTGCAGTTCTAAGGTTTTAGCCTCAAAGGTAAGTAAACTCTTCCCCTACACCCAGCACTGGGGTCACCACACCTTGAGTACTGGGGTCTGCTTTGGGGCCCGCAGGCCAAGTAGGACATTGAGAAGCTGGAGCATGTCCAGAGAAGGGCAATGAAGCTGGAGAACATGGTTGGTGAAGAGCAGCTGAGGTAACTGGGGACGTTTAGTCTGGAGAAGAGGAGGCTGAGGGGAAACCACGTTGGTCTCTACAGCTCCCCGAAAGGAAGCTGCAGTGAGGTGAAGGGTGGTCTCTTCTGCCCAGTATCAAGTGATAGGAGGAGAGGAAATGGCCTCCAGTTGCACCAGTGGAGGTGTAGGTTGGGTCTTATAAGCAACTTGTTGACTGAAAGGGTTCTCAGAGACTGGACAAAGCCGCTCAGGGAGGTGGCTGAATCTCCCTCCCTGGAGGCATTTCAAAGAGGCAGAGATGTGATGCCATGCATGGATCATCCAATTCACTACTATCTTATCCTGTACCTCTATTTATTCTCTCCACTCTTACCTCCTTTCTCAAGTTAAAATGATGTTTCTTGAACATTTTTAGCCCATGTTTCTGTAAACTTCTCAGAACCCTTAGGCTGAACCAGTATTTCCAAAGAGTGAAATTGTCCTTTAACTGCATGTTGGAAAAGATGAAGTTTTCAGACATACCCAACGCAGAAAACAGATCTCAGTAGAAGATATTACAGACCAAAATATCCCAGTTCAATGGCAAAACAGCAGCTGCAGAGATGGAAAAGCAAGAATTCCTTTTGCACGGCCTCCATGGTTAAATGGCAATGCTGACACGAGGCTGTGGCTCTCTGCTGTAATTGAGTGTTCCATTTCTCGCCCTTTATTACCAGTTTCAAGAATAATCTTCTGCCTTGTGGGGCAAGGAGAAGAGGGCAGAGAGAAATCAACATTTCTATTGAATGGGAAATTCTAGTAATTCAGTGGTGTTTTCTTCTTCTGTGTAGGAGAAAATAGAAGTGCTTGCAAGAAAGCATTAATTCCTTTTTCCTTTTCCTTGAGAATGAAAGAGTTGAGAAGAAAAAAGCTGTTTCACTTTTATTAAACAGTTTCTCAATTTAGATGATTTCCTTTACCTTCCTGCCTAGAGAAGTCCCACTCCATTTTATTGAGCCCAACAGAGACCAGCCATGGAAATCCTCTTCCCTGTTGCACCAGGTGTGCCTGGGAGAGGTGAGAAGCAGTCAAGGGAACTGGGGTGGTTTAGTCTGGGGAAAAAGAAACTGAGGGCAGACCTCATTGCTCTCTACAACTCCCTGAAAGGAGATTGCAGTGAGGTGGACATTGGTCTCTTCTCCTTAGTAACAACTCATAAGAGAAGAGGAAATTGTGCCAGAGTAGGTTTAGTTTGGATGTTAAATGCAAATTCTTGACTGAAAGGGCTCTCAAAGCTTGGAACAGGCTGCCCAGGAAGGTGGCTGAATCCCCAGCCCTGGAGGTGTTTCAGAGAGGCAGAGATGTGGTACTGAGAGCCATGATTTTGCACCAGCCTTGGCAGTGTTAGAGAATGGTTGGACTGGAAGAGCTTAAAGGGCTTTACCAAACCAAAGGGTTCTATGACTCTACATTTGCACATAACACACACAGGAAGAAGAAACATGCATGTTGAAGCGTGACTTCAAAATGAGATTGTTAGCGTCTTCTCTGTAGCTAGGCAGGTTCCTCTTACCATGAGCTTCACAGTGCTAAGAGCATCACAAATCCCAGGAATGGTCACACTTATTCCAAGCAAAGGCCTGCCTAATCCCTTAGAAAACCAACTCCTGCCTGTGACCTCAGGCAGCCCTTAGGAAGAGATTAACAACAAGGAGGTATCCTTTCCTCATGTTCCTTATCCAACATTCAACCATTTGTGGAGTGTGGGTCGTGGAGCCAAATGTTGTTTTTTATGTGTTTAGTGTGTCTCAACTAATTTATTCTCAATAAAGCCCAAGACTCCCACTGAAACAGTGAGATCTTTTATCAACAGTAAACAGCAATCATTATCTTAGAAGGCAAATGGCTCTGCAGATAAACTTCAATAAGGAGACATCTCCTCTCCCATCTTTTATACTTGCAACCTCTCAGCCTCTCTCCATGTCCTCCAGTTCCTAGTTCTTTGTGTGACCAGTTTATAGAAATCTGCCAAAGCAGAGGAGAATTTTGTGAGCTGCTACACACACGTTGAAGGCCACTAGCATCAAGACCTGGATCAGCAATAGTGTGGCCAGCAGGCCCCAAAAAGCGATGTACTCAGGACTGGGGAAGTCACACCATTGGGTCAGTTTTCGGCCCTTCACTCTAAGAAGGACATTGGAACAGATCCAGAGAAAGGTGACAGAGGTGGTGAAGGGTCTGGAGAACAGGGTTGATGAGGAGGCACTGAGGGAACTGAGAGTGTTTAGTCTTCAGAACAGGAAGCTGAGAGGAGATCTCATTGGTCTCTATGACTCCTGGGAGGGAGACTGGAGTGAGGTGGGGATTGGTCTGAGGAAATGGCCTGAAGTTGTACCATGGGAGGTTTAGGTTGGAAACGAGGAAAGATTTTTTTGCTGTGAGAGTGGTCAGGGATTGGAACAGGCTTCCCAGGGAGATGGTGGAGTCACTACCCCTGGAAGTGTTCAAGAAATGTGTGGCTGTGGCACTTTGGGACATGGTTTAATGGCCATATCTTAGGTTGACGGTTGGTCTGTTCCAACGTTTGTGCAGCTGGATTTCTGACCAGGATATTTGTTTCATGGAAGATGCATTTCAAAAACAGACTACAGAGAAAAAAACAGAGCTAATTTTTTCTGTATGAACCCAGAGAAGCATACAAAGCCCTGTCTCCTGCTGTGCATCTTCATTGTAGAATATCATCTGAAACCACACAGAGCACTATGTAAACAAGAGTTGAAGCCCTGTAAAGGAGTACGAAGTTCAAAGGTTCAGTTGCAAGACCTTCTCAAGCATACTAGATATGATTCACAGAGTCACAAGTTGCATTGGGTTGGAAGGGACCCTCAAAGAGCATTTTGTCCAACCCTCCCTGCACTCAGCAGGGTCACCTCCAACTACAGCAAGCTGCACAGGGGCACGTTATGTCTGACCTTGAATGTACGTCTCCAGGGATAGAGTCTTAACCACATCTCTGGGCAACCTGCTTGTGTTTCACCACTCTCACTGTGCAGAACTTCCTCCTGATATCCAGCCTAAATCTCCCCTGTTCCAGTTTCAAACCATTGCCCCTCGTCACCTTCTAGATGGTCCCTCCACAGCCTTCCTGTAGGTCCTCTTCAGATGTTGACATGCATCTCTAAGGTCTCCCTGGAGCCTTCTGTTGTCCAGGCTGAACAGCCCCAACTCAGCCTATCTTCATATGAGAGGTTCCCCAGCCCTCTGATCATCTTTGTGGACTTCCTCTGGACCTGCTTGATCAGGTCCCTGTCTCTGTGTTGTGGGCCCCAAAGCTGGACACAGTGATCTTTGATTTTGTTACACGTAGCAGTAAGTGCTCCCATTGGATCAATAGTGTGATTCCCTCAGGCTCTGAAGCAGTCCAGCTCTCTCTCTCGCTTGGGATTGATGGTGTGGGGCAAAGACTATGATGATGAGACAGGACACACAGGGGTCACCAAATCAAATCATTGATTGTTTTGCTTTTTGATAATTTGAAAACAGTTCTTAGAAGACAAAGCTTGGGAAGCAAGGCAGAAGCAAATGCTTCCTTCTGTAAAAGTATCTCGTTCAAATCAGCGAGCACGCGAAGAGAATTCACACTCTAAATATCAGTTGTGCCTGTCCAAATTGAGTTCTTTTCTCTATAACCTTTGCCCACCTTTCTCTCCTCTCTGATGAGATCACAACTACTAAGTTTCCTGCTGTGATGCCAACCCCTAGTGAAAAATCCATTCCAATATGTGTAGGTTGGCATAGAGGCCTCTATTAATGAGCTGACATTAGAAACAGCTTTCATCTCCTGCAGTCATTGCTATAAGAAGGTGCTTAGGTGATCTCTAAATGCTAAAGTCATTGTTCTGTTCAGAAACAGAATCATAGAGTGATAGGATGGTTTGGATTGGAAGAGACCTCCAAAGCTCATCCAGTCCAACCCCCTGCAGTTAGAAGGGACATCCTCCACTAGACTAGGTTGCACAGAGCCTTATCCAGCCTCACCTTCAATATATCCAGGGATGAGGCCTCAACTGCCTCCCTGGGTGCCCTGTTGCAGTGTTCCAGCACCGTCATGGTGCAGAACCTGTTCCTAACATCCAATCTCAATCTGCTCTTCTGTTATTTCAAACCATTGCCCTCATCCTGTCACTGCAGGTCTTTAGAAACAGTCCATCTGTGGCCTTCTTGTAGCTCTTGCATACAGTGCAAGACTGCTATTAGGCCTCCTTCAGCCTGTTCTCACAGCAGAGGTGTTCCATCCCCCTGATCATTTTGGTGGCCCAACATGGTCATGACTGAGCTTCCAGGCCCCTGGGAAATTACACTTCTATAGAGCTCAAACTTAACAGGTGTGGTATTTTGGCGGGGGGGGAGGGCAAATTCCTTTAAGAAGACCCCAGAGACTCTTGTCCTGTCCTGGGGGGATGGGTCTGGTCACCCCAGGATATAGTAATACTGACATTCTATTCCATTTCCCTGTATCACAGCTTGTAAGGCAGTGCCTGGCTGGTATCTCTCTCTTCTCCTCCCTTCACCTCTCTCTGGGGAGAGCAGCCTGCCTGCTTCCCCGCTGGTCTGTGTGGGGCAGATGGCTCCCAGCCGGCAGGGAATTTTGAGCTGCGTCATGAGGCCTACTGAGGCCTTGCAGGCCTGAGGTGGGGAGGGCAGCTTTGGCCTACTCTCAGGCCTGCCGAGGGTGGATTGTGTAGAGGATTCTAGAGGGTTTTTGTCCATAGAGCCTAGCTTTGTGGCACAGAGCTAGGTGTAGAGCCTAGGTTGTGGATGTATCCATTCTACCTGACTGCCTTTTGCATACGTGCACCCGTAAATAGAACCCCCTTTAAAGTTGCAATCAGCGTGCAGGACCTTCACCCTTAGCCTCCAAAAGCAGTAAAAGTCATTGCTGCCCTCCAGCCCCGGGTAGCTTGTGGCCCTAAACTGGGACAAGGGGCAACAAACGAACCCTGCCCCCTCAAAAGCTGGGCTGGTATCTTCCTGCTGCAGCAACAACACTTCAAGCTAGCAGCACTCCATCAGCATCCAGTGTGCTCAGCTCTGCTGAGATAACTACCTGCTAACCTGGGCAGCTTGCTCCAGGGATAGACTGCAGCACCTCAAGCTTATGCAGCCCTATGTAGGCAGGAAGCTCAGCTTTCTTTCCAGAAGAGCTCCCACACAAGGAAGCATGACTAGTGAAGAGAGTTAGATGATGCTTGGGCTTGATGCTTTCCAAGGTCTTTTCCAACTGAAGAGAAAACACAAGGGGCTCCCCTCTCTCTGAGTGTCCTCTCACCCTCTGTCACACTGTCAGTCTCACATTTAGGTCTGACATCTTCAGACTCAAGACAGGAAGTAGCACCAAGTGGACAGCCCACAGAGGTTTTCTCCAGACCACACTTTTCTTTGCATTGATGTTTGCTGCTGAGTTGTAACTACCTGTGGGGAAGAGCTGCCTACTCTACTGCTGTTCACTGCCATAAGCTGGAACCCCACATGCTTTGCTGAGTCAGGCCTCTCTCCTCCAAAGCCTTCCACCAGGACTGTAGTAAATAACTGCACTGAAGCAAATGTCTTTGAGTCATGTCTGAGACCCAGGCTATGACAAGTCACGATGCTCTTCTACTATGTAGATTAAAGGCCTTGCTGCTGGCACTAGCCAAGAGGCCAAATCACTGCTGCCTGCATCCCACCCTCCTACAAATATCTATAGCTGTATCTCAGCACTCAGACTACCAGCATGACATGTGTCTCAGTGCTCTTACACCTTGCAGAAATTATCAAGTGACACATTGATGCTGAAGCTCAAGTACTGCCCCCGCTCCTGGTTTTCTCTGCAAATCCAAGCCCAGGTCCTAACTAGATGTGGTGATGAAGGTCCTAGTTTAGCACCAGCCTTAGTAGAGCAATAGAATGGTTGGATTCAATGATCGCTACAAGAAGGACAGTGAGGTGCTGGAATGTGTCCAGAGAAGGGCAACAAAGCTGGGGAAGGGTCTGGAGAACAGAGCCGGCAAGGAGCAGCTGAGAAAACTGGGGGTGTTTAGTGTGAAGAAGAGGAGACCTCATTGCTCTCTACAACTCCCTGAAAGGAGGCTGCAGTGAAGTGAGGACCAGTTTCTTCTGCCTAGATGATAGGAGGAGAGGAAATGGCCTCAAATTTCACCAAGGTAGGTGTAGGATGTAGATTAGGAAAATTTTCATTGCTGCAAGCGTGATTAGGTATTGAAACAGGCTGCCCACCATCCCTGGAGGTGTTCAAGAAATGCGTGGACGTGGTTTAACGGCCATGGTGGTGTTAGGTTGATGGTTAGACCCAGTGATCTCAGAGGTCTCCTCCAAGCAAAACAATTCTATGATTCTGTGATGCTGAAGCTAAACTACTGCCCCCTCTCCCAATTTTCTTTGCAAAGTCCCATCCCTGCACCTCATTACATTTTGTGCTTATGGCCATGGGGTTAGCTCTAGCCTTAGTAGAGTTAGAGAATGGTTGAACTGGATGATCTTAAAGGTATTTTCCAACTGAAATGATTCTATTCTAGTCCCAACTGCTTAATCATAACCCCAGGCAGCATCTCTGGGGAAACCTGAGAGAACTCAGACTAAAGCCTATTCCTATAGGACAGCCTACAGTAGTTGGCTACGATACACCCAGCTGAACTTAGTGCTCCACACACCCCAAACCTTCCTGTTACTAATGGCCCTTTGTGAGTCTTCCATCCATGTCCTCATGTGGGTGGGTGGTGGTGGTAGGGGGTCTGTGGCCTTTTTCAGGTGCGGGCATGGACTTCTAGCTGTGTGCTTTTCCTGTGACAACACTGCTATGAAATCTGGCACCCTGTGCTCCATCAGCACAGCAAGCTGAAGTTAAGGCATTTTCAATGCACAAGGGACTGCCTTTCCTCTCTCTCCCACTGCCATCTGCCCCACTGTTCTATCAAGGTTTATTCAAGAAAACAACAAAACCAAAACCCACTGCATTCTCCCTTTTCCTTACCATCTCAGACTTCAGTGACTGTGCCGTCAGTGTGAGAGCAGCCACCTTGGGAGAAGCACTGACTGCATTAGAAACGTGGAGCTGAGCTGCAGCAGATGTCATTTCCAAAGCCAGCCTTGCCATTGCTCTACAAACACAAGCAAGTCATTGAGACATGCTTGAAAAAATATCTCCCTGCTGCACACAGATAATTCACCCCCCAAATCTCTCCCTTCAGCTGCAGATCTTCACAAGATTTTTTTTTCCTATTTTTTCCCCCAACTGAGATTTAAAAACTGGAGGGAGGTGGGGGACAGAGGGAGAAGAAGGCCCTTTAAGAAATAAAGCAGGGCTAAAATGGTAATCTAAAGTTTGCAAATGGAGTAGTGCCAGAATGATATCAGAATTACATTTTGAGTGGAGGGGAAAAAAAAAAAAAGGCTTCGCTTCTAAAAACTTGTATTTTCTTCTGAAAAAAAATGTCTGGAGTTTTCACATCAGATATGGGCTGCAAGCTGCTTCTATCCTTCAAGGAGTTCTGTATTTACACTGTGGCAGGATTCTATTTATTGAACTTGCTGAAAAATGAAGAAAAGGAGGTAGGACTGTGGTTGAGGACTCCATGCTGAGTATTAGATATTAAGCTGATAGATTATCATGATCTAAATATCTTAAAGTCCCATTAGTTAACACTAATGACAATGCGAGGGCGGGTTTCCTGAAGAGCCTTTCTGTCTCCTCAGTCATCAGCACTCAGCAGAACACAGGAGCTGCATTTCAGCAATCACTCAGATTTCTCTGCTAAGTTTCAGCAGCACCCCATGCAACAGTATAAGCTTGGGGCAGAGCAGCTGGAAGCTGCCCAGCAGAGATAGATCTGGGGGCACTGGTTGACAGCAGCTGAAGATGAGCTGGGGTGCATTCAGGTGGCCAAGAAGGCCACCAGCATCCTGGCTGGGATCAGAATTGTTGTGACCAGCAGGAGCAGGAAAGGGATTGTGTTCCTGTACTTAGCATTGGTGAGACCACATCTTGAGTCCTGGGTTCAGTTTTCGGTTTGGGGCCCCCACTCCAAAAAGGAAGCTGGTGGACAGGTCTGGTAAGGTGCAGCTGAGGGAACTGGGGTTGTTTAGTCTGGAGTAGAGGAGGCTAGGAGAGACCCTCACTGATGTCTACAACTCCCTGAAAGGAGACTTGAGTCAAGTGGGGGTTGATCTCTTCTCCCAAGTAACAGGTGATAGTAGGAGAGGAGATGGCCTAAAGTTGCACCAAGGGATGTTTAGTTTGGGTTTTAGAAACAACTTCTTGACTAAAAGAGTCTTCAAAACCTGGAACAGGCTGCTGCCCAGGGAGGTGCTTGAATCCCTGGAGGCATTTCAAAGAGGCAGAGATGTGGTGCTGAGTGCCATGTTTTAACCCAAGCCTTGATAGAGTCAGAGAATGGTTAAACTGGATGAGCTTGAATGGCTTTCCCAACAGGGACTATTTTATGATTCTGCAACACTCTATGCCTACAGAAGACAAAATGCAATCCAGTTGATTCACCAGGTCTGAGTGCTCTCCTTAGCAGCTGTGCAGTTGGCTTACTGGTGCTTAGAAAGTGGCCTCTTTCTATACCTGTTCAATTAGAGATATTGATTGAGGACATTGATCACATAGCTACAGAAAAAGCTTTCTACACTCTGCAGATAGCATGATCCAACATCCATCTCCCTGCTTATGTTCTATGGCTGTGCTCTTCTCTCCTTGATCTGAACGAAAGAATCAAAATTTCACCATTTCTCTATCATCAAACCATGTCACGAGGTGTCCTGGTTTGGGTGAGAACAAGCAGAGCCTGGACAGTACTGTTCCTTCCCTGCTCAGCTTCTGCACATTCTGCAGCTCAGGCTACAATGTTCTCACTGACTGTGGCTGCTTCCGGCAGAGAGAAGGTGATGGGCAGTCAGCGCTTGTGGTTGGGGTGCAGACCAGGGGCAGTGCTACAGTCTGTGTGCTGTGTGAGGGTGCAAAGTGAAAGGCCATACCTGCAGGGAGGAGTGGACAGCTCAGGTGACTTCTGCCACAGCAGCCATGGTGACAGTGACCAATTGTCAAGAGGGGTTGGGTTCCATATTGGTTTGTATGTCTTTAATTGTATTGTTTTAGTTGCATTAAAGTACTTTTTCTTATCCAATGCATAATGGTCAGACTTGGTGTTCTGAAGTTTTTTTTTCCAACCCCAAGCACACGATTCTGCTTCAATGATTTTGTCAGCCTCCATGCCCACAGTCTGTGGCCCACACCTCCACCCTGAGCCAGATGCTCTATTTTCCTTGTCTCTGTTTTTAAAGTGTTACTGTGAAGCAAAGTAAAAGCATCCAGCTGTCCCCACGTCTGTGTTTCCCCAGGACTTCGGAGGAAGCTCATAGAATGAGGGGCAGTGTTTTGAAACCAGAGCAAGGGAGATTTAGGTTGGACAGCACAAAAAGGTTCTGGCACAATGAGGGTGGTGAAATATTGGAAGAGACTGCCCAGGGATGTGATTGAGGTCCTGTCCCTGGAGACACCCAAAATCAGACTTGACAAGGCTCTGGCAGCCTACTCCCTAGTTGGTGTCACTGCTGGCTGCAGGGTGCTTAGACAAGATGACCTTGAAGGGTCCCTTCCAACCCAGTGCAATCTGTGACTTGTGAAACAAAAGTTCCTTATTACTGCAGGAGGTGCTCAGTCTGCACAGGGCAGAATCAGAAAAAGAACCTACAGGGATAAAAGTTTTTTTCTCTCTCATTAGGTCTGCACACACCACACCAAGCTTCACATCATGGAGCAGCTGTACCCTTCCACACCCACACCAAGCTGCCTGGAGCTCTGCGCTGTCAGATCCTCTAAGCAGACAGATGAGAGCCTCATCTGCTGCTGGTAGGTTCCACAGAAAGATTCCCTTTAGCAGCAGAGGCTTTCATGACATTCTATGTATTAGCCTCCCAGCTGTGCCTCCTGAAAGGTTCTCTAGAATATAGAGCTAATCAGTTAGGTCTTTGGTAATACAGCTCCATTTGCTACAGAATATAAAGAAAAGGTCTCACATCATGTGAGCTGCTCCTTCAGAGGCCAGAGAAAGTCACTGGAATCTCTCCCTCCTGTTGTCTCCTCAAGACAAGGCTCTTCGGGTTAGCACTGAACAGCATAAAGGTGAGTTCATGTTAGGTGATGAGCAGAAATCATCCTGCAGAAAAAGCAAGATGGGAGAGAAGACCATGCAGCTTCAGCTGAAAACATTGAGAACTTCCTGAAGTTTCTCTGTAAGGAGACAAGAAGTGACAGAGCCTCAGGAGAAACTGCCCTTTATTCTGAAAGGATCTGTCACAGGCTGTCACCTGTCACAGAAGAAATTATCCACACGGTACCCAAACAGAAACATCAGCAGGGCTTAGGGCAAGTGCAGAGCAAACTGCAGTTGTGTCCTGCAGAATATTCCTGTCACTAGGGAGACATTTATTCATTACACAAGAGCCTTTCCTATGGCAACTCCGAACTGAAATATAGAACCACAGAAGGGTTTGGGTTGGAAAGACCTTAAAAATCACCCAGTTCCAACTCCCCTGCCATGGGCAGGGACACATCCCACTAGACCAGGTTGCTCAAGGCCATCATCCAATCTGACCTTCAACACCACCAAGGAAGAGGCATCCACAGCCCCCCTGGGCAACCTGTTCCAGTATCTCACCACCCTCACTCTAAACAATTTCTTCCTAATCTTTAGTCTCAGTCTTCCCTCTTCCAGCTCAACGTTGGAATTGCTCCTCACACTGTCACTACAAACCCTTGTCAGAAGTCCCTGCCCAGCTCTCCTGTAGCCACTGTCAAGTACTGGAAGGTTACTCTAAGATCTCCCTGCAGTAGGTTTGCATGGTAAAGAAATCACCTTCCTCCAGCATTGATTTGCAAAAAATCATCACAAGCTTGACTCAGCTGCTCACAATCCTTTCAAAGTCTCCTGCTGCTGGATTCGTGTGATTACATGGAAAAAAAAAAATCCAACTGCAGCTATATGAAAAAACCCCAACCAAAACCCAGCCCACGCTCTTGCTACTTCCTACTGAATATGTATGGCTAGGGAACAGCTGAGGTGTGAACACTGCCATGTGGCAAGGGAAAAGCACTGAGCACCCAGACAGCATCGTTACACATGGCTGATGGGTCCAGTTCCAACCAGAATTCTGCTCTGAAGCCAGGCTCACAGCTGAAGGACTCTGGGAGACAAAAGACATTCCTCTCTTAGATTACAAGGCATGCACTGAGGTCACCTGGGGAGCTTTGGAAAGAATTCCCTCCACATCTGACACTGCAAACTCGAGAGCAGATTTGATATAGGAAGTTGCATCAAAACATGAGGAGGAGCTTGTTTACTGTGAGGGTCCTAGCACAGGCTACACAGAGGTGCTGAAGTCTCAATATCTGGAGACTTTCAAAACCTGCCTTGGCATGTTCCTCTGTGACCTTCTCTAGGTAAACCTGCCTTGGCAAGGGTGTTCATAGATTCTTGAATAGTTTGGGTTAGAAGAGGCCTTAAAGCTCGTCCAGTTCCAACCCTCTGCCATATGCAGGGACACCTTCTACTAGACCATATGAGCTCAAGGTCTTATAGAATCTTGAACACCTTCAGGGAGAGGGCATCCACAACCATTCTGGGCAAACAATTTCCATTATCTCACAGCACAGTGACTTTGTGTAGCTGCAGAAATCCATTTTTTTCTCCAGTACTACTGGAAACAGAAGTAACCAGGAGAGCTGAGCTCCATAAGTATTGTTTTATGGAAAGCCATAAAATGGGGTGCAGGGAACAAATTTTCATTGGTTCCAGCTTAAGGCAAAGGCACAGAGTGACAGGAGTCTTGAGGGGAAAGAAAATAATTGTCCTAACAGCTGCACAGAGTCTGAGAGCTCCTCTTCAGAAGACTCTTTCTCCAGAGCCCTCTTACTACAAGCTGACTGACTGATGTGGGGTTTGGCACACTAAAACGTGCGGTGTAAAGCTGTTAGGAGACAGACCTGTCGAAACAGAAGCAATTTCTCCAAGGACTTTCTTGCATCCACAGCTGACAGGCAGAAATCAGAAGTCTCAAGAGCAGAAACTGAGTAATAGAGCTAAGTTTAAAAAAAAAAGAAAAAACACCACCAAAATTACAAATATTAATCAGTGTTTTGTTCCAGGCTTAGCACAGGCACTGACTCTGTCCTCAGAAGTAAACAAAATTCCAATTTGGTGGTGTCAGAATGTTTCATAGAATCATAGAATGCTTTAGGTTGGAAGAAACCTTAAAGATCATCCTGTTCCAACCCCCATGCCATGGGCACAGAGACCTGCCAGTAAACCAGGCTGCTCAAGACCTCATGCAGCCTGGCTTTGAACACCTTCAGGAAGGGGGCATCCACACCTTTCCTGAGCACCCTGCTCCTCACCACCCTCACTGGAAAGAATTTCTTCCTAATCTTGCCTCCATGGAGAAAAACACAGCACATAGCCATACACAGCTTGTCAAACTGGGCTCTTGATGTGAAGAAACAATGTTAATTGATATTAACCCCCCTATATCAATGCCATATCAGAGCAGAAGCCCATCAGCACACCTGCAAGGAGCTCATCCATTTGCTTTTGCCACTTCTGTTTAATAAATAACCAGAGCAGTGTTTTACTCACGGAAAATGATGCCAGGTTTTTCCACTGGGATGGGGAGGGAAGCCTTACCTGTGATCCATTCTAAGACATTTTTTATTATTATTGTTATTTTTAGTTTGGCAGCTGAACCTAGAAAATCAATTACTTGTGCAGTCCTGGCTGACAGCTGAAAAAGCAGCTTCTAATCTTGTGTCAGTAAAGGCTGTTGCCATGAGCAGTAAGATCCTCTGAGTGACACTCAAACCTGCGGCTCTGAAAAGGATTTGACAGCTCTTTTTCTTTAGCTTTCTTCTGGTTCGTTTTGTGGTTTGGGGTGGGGCTTGTTGGGTTTTTTAAATAGGAAAGTCCCTTATTATCGCTTACACAGAGCAGTTCTGCTCTCCAGTACCTTAGCTGGAAATCCACGGGTTTAATTAAGCTTTAGGCTGTGAGCCTTCTGTTCCTTTGCTGTGATGGACTTGCACGTGAAAGCAGAGTCACCGCCAGTTTTACCTCATGTGTGACAGAATCATAGAATGGCTCAGGTTGGAAAAGACCTCAGAGTTTCTGTACTTCAACCTTCCTTGCCATAGCCATGGATGCCACTCAGCTAGACGTGGTTGACCAAACCCTCATCTAAGCTTGCCTTGAACACCTCTAGGGAGGAGGGATCCACAACCTTCTTGGGCAACCTGTTGCACAGTCTCAGCACCCTCATACTGAAGAGCTTCTTCCTGAGATCCAGTCTAATCCTCCTTTCACTCAGCTTCAAACCATTATCCCTTGTCCTGTCTCTAGACACACCGATCACAAGTCCCTCTGCAGCGTTCCTGTAGGATCCTTTCAGATATTGGAAGGCAGCTCTAAAGTGTCCCTTGAGTCTTCTCCAAGCTCAAAAAACCCATCTTCTTCAGCCTATCCTCATAGCAGAGGTGCTCCAGCCCTTGGATGATCTCTGTGACTCTCTTCTGAACTCTCTCCAACAGCTCTTTGTCCTCCTCCTGCTGGGAACACCAGAACTGGACGCAGTATCAGAGGTGTGGTCTCAGCAGAGTGGAGTGAAGGGGCAGAATCCCTCTCTTGCCCTGCTGGCCACACTCCTCTTGACTCAGCCCAGTCCATTGCTGCCTTCTCGGCATGAGAGCACTGCTGGCTCATGATGAGCTTTTCAGCAACCAACACTGCCCAAGCCTTTTTTCAGAGCTGCCTGACCCAGATGCAGGACCTGCACTTTGGCTTGTGGAACTTCATGCAGTTGACACTCATCCACTCCTCAAGCCTGTCAAGATCCTTCTGGATGCTACCCTCAATTGAGTCCAGAGGACCACACAGCTCACCAGCACACACACACACCAGCACCACCACATCATCAAGTTACTGACTTCTTAACCAGATTGCTTGATGCAACTAATTTTAGCAAGGCCTTGCTGGCTTGAGTCAAGGGGGAGAAGCTGCAGCCAGCCTGCTTCCACACATTGTTGATGACAATGTTATTCTCCTAACAAGACAGAAAAGACACAGTGCACTTGAGGACAGAAATGCATACAGCAAATAAGTAGCAAGACCCAGACAGCTTAAAAAGTTGTTGACAAGACAAACATAGTGCTAGATGCCCCCACCTAAGGTTATCCAGCAGAACAGTGAGTGCAAAGCAGAACCACCATGCTGTTCACTGGGCTCATGCCACCCTTCCTGGAGACCAGCCTGCGTGGATATTTCTCCTGAACTCACCTACTGTTCTGTCCTTAATTAATAAAGAAAAGCTGTTCTCTGTTCAAGGCTCTAATCTCAGGATTTTGACTGACATCTGGATTAGTTTTCCTCACAAAAAGCACAAGCTCAGAAGAAACCCTGTAAATGTTGTGCAGCTTGCAGTTAAAACATTCAGTCTGGAGAGAAATAAGACGAAGCTAATTTCCCTCATCCCTTCATAATCCCTGTCCTCTTTTATGGCAGTTTTCTTCCCTCAACTCAAACTCTTTGACAATCTTTTAGCAAGGCAGATATAAACTGAATGCAATTATGAGGAGTGCATTTTCATTCACCACGCTGCACACTCTATGTGTTCTCCCATCACCCTCAATAAATCTCATTTTGAGTGAGCAGACACGTTAAAGAAATTTCATCAAACTTTAGGCTATAACAAAACAAAATTATATTCAACAAATCATAACGGACAAGATAGTCAAACACAGATAAGACAGCACACAGCAGACCAGTCAACATTGATTAGCAGGTTTGCTAAATATATTTGCAGTAGGTGGCAAAACAGAGAGCAAAAATAAGTTGTCTTAGCTGAAGCCCTCCCTGCTTTCCCCGTCATCTCCAAAGCAGGCAGAGAAGCAATGTTAGTATGCCACACATGCCCACAGCTGAGCACACAGAGCACAAGCCTGGCGTGTGCTTTAGGTGGTCTGCTGGAGACCAGGGCTCTAATAGCCCTTAAAAACCGAGTCCAGGACAAGAGGTGGAAGAAACATGAAGGTTCACTTCTGTCACACCAGTGTGCAGGGAATCTCCATTCCCCATCTGTAAGGAAAAGTGAACACCAGCAGCCAAAGGCTGCTGCAAGAGTCTGCTGCAGAGCAATTGCCTCTCTCCCCGATTGTAAAGGTAGAGATGAAACCCTCAGAAGCAGCAGGATCACAGAACTTTCAGGGTACCATTATTATTTTTTTCCCCTTCTCAAGTATTTCACAGAATCACAGAGTGGGAGGGCTTAGAAGGGACCTCTGGAGATCATTGAGTGCAACTCCATGCCAAGGCAAGGTCACACAGCAACATATGCAGATGGGTTTTGAATGTCTCCAGAGATGGAAACTCCATCACCTCCTTGGGTAACATATCCCAGTGCCAAAAACTGGCATCAGTGGATCCCTGTCTGGCACAGCCACAGTAAGAATCTATTAGTGCTAGCATTCTTTACACCAGGACTTCCCCATATAACTATCATTATCCAGAAAAAAATTAGCCTGAATCTCTGTTGGCTTCAAACTTTGTGCTGCAACGCACTGAATCCCCCTTCCCTGTCTTTCCACACGTAGAACAGAAGTACAGAATGGTAGAGTTGAAAAGGACCTCTGCAGATCATCAAGTCCAACTCCCTGCTAACTCAGGTTCATCTACAGATCTGTCTCGGTTCTAATTTAAATTTCCACAGACTCAGATAAATTTGATAGAACCAATAACAATTTTATAAAGTGCCCTTCCCTCTTCCCCCTTCTTTCTCAAAAGAAAGGGATTAGATGAAGAGAAAGAGAGAAGTAAGCACACCCAAATAAATGAATCTCAGTCGATTTGGAAGTTAAAAGAAGAAAAGTTTAACAATAACTTAAAAAGGTGTCTGAGGTAGGGAAGTTACAAAGGTTACAGGGAAGGGAAAAGCAAAATACAGAATGTATGAATACAACCCAACAGTGATGGTGATGGCCACGTGGTAAAACAAAGGAGAAACCAGGAACGGATGGTGATGGTGGTATGCAGGGAGCAGGAAGTGCAGAGAGATGCAGAGTGGTGCAGAGAGAGTGAAAACAGGAAGTCCCCCTGCTTTTGTGGGACAGGAAGGGGGAGTGGGCTAACCATCACCTCCTGGTGGTCAGACCCAAACCTGGGGAGGGGTCAAGACCACCTAGGGTCAGGTTCAGGGTTACTCCCTCTGGAGTGTTAACCCTATACAAGATCACACAGGAACACACCCAGGCAGGGTTTGAATATCTGCAGAGATGGAGACTCCATCACCTCTCTGGGCAGGCTACTCCAGGGCTCCATCATAGAATCAACCAGGCTGGAAGAGACCTCCAAGATCAGCCAGTCCAACCTAGCACCCAGCCCTATCCAGTCAACTAGACCATGGCACTAAATGCCTCATCCAGGCTTTTCTTGAATCTCCTCCTCATCTTTAGATAAAACTTTTCATGTTCCAGTTGGTGCCTGTTACACCTTCTCCTGTCACTGGGCACCACTGACAACAGCCTGGTCACATCCTCCTGAGATTTGTAAGCATTTGCAGTCAGCTCCTCCGTTCCTCTCTGCCCTTTTTTCTTAATGTTCAGGTCACTGCTTGGTTAACTGAACTTTGGGATAATCAGTTTACAGGAGTTTACAGTTTACCCTGAATTTATACTAAAAGGAAACAGGAAATAAATTCCTTGGTGGCAAATTCAGAGAAAGCTTTCCATTTCCCTCTCTCCAAAGAATTCCTGAATATTATTAGGCTGATTAAAAAAAGCCCCACAAACAACTAAAGCAAAAAACCTAAAAAACCAAAACCCACAGCAAGAAAAGCAACTAAAGGTAAAAGAACAGTCCAGGTACAAAGGCTACTGCATTAGAGAAGGACTTTTCAGCCTGGCAAAGGAAATAGAAGAAGGCACAGGAGCAAGGAGATGTTTAGAGAAAGCAATGAAAGATAAATTGGCAAACAAAGTTTGTTCTTAGTCTTTCCCAAGACAGGCACCAGGAGACATTGGGGAAATGCAGAACTGCTAAAATCAAAAGTAAATGATAAGGGGAGGTTTAGTTGGAGATTAAAAGAAACTCCTGGACTGAAAGGGTTCTCTGAGACTGGAGCAGCCTACCCAGGGAGGTGGTTGAATCCCTACTCCTGGAGGTCTTTGAAAGAGGAAGAGATGTGGTGCTGAGGCCCATGGTTTAGCACCAACCTCGGTGGAGATACAGAACGATTGGACTGGATGATCTGAAAGGTCTCTTCCAAGCAAAATGCTTCTGTGATTCTATGAGGTGGTTATACAGCTGTGCAGAACAGAGTCACAAAGCTCCTCATCACTTTATACTTGCTTCTGAAGATGCAGCCTCACCAGTCATCATCAGAGATTCACAGCTGCACAGACTGCATTAGATTGGAAGAGATTCTCAAAGAGCATCTTGTCCAACACCCCTGTCATTCAGCAGGAACACCTTCGACTGCAGCAGGCTGCACAGGGACACACTAAGTCTGACCTTGAATGCCTCCAGCAGTAGGGCCATGATCACATCCCTGAGCAGCCTGTTCCAGTGCCTCACCACCCTCACTGTGCAGGACTTCCTCCTGATGTCCAGCTTAAATCTCCCCTGCTCCAGTTTCAAACCATTACCCCTTGTCCTATTGCCACAGGCCCTTCCAAACAGTCCCTCCCCGGCCTTCCTGTAGGTCCCCTTCAGATACTGAAATGCAGCTATAACGTCTCCCATCTCTAGGCTGAACAGTCCCAGCTCCCTCAGCCTGTCCCTGCTGCAGAGGTTCTCCAGCCTTCTGGTCATCTTCATGGCCTCCACTGGACCCTCTCCAGCAGTTCCATGTCTCTCTTGTGTTCAAGGCCATGCAGATGGACACCGCACTCCAGGTGAGGTCCCACCAGAGCAGAATGGAGTGGCAGAATCACCTCTCTCCATCTGCTCTACACTCAGTCCCCTCTGCACGTTTTTTATACTCTGACCATCATTCTTAGTCCTTCAGAACAGAGAAGCCCCAGTGATACCAAGTCACATTTTGTTTACTTCTATTTATGGGTCATTACTGAAAGCTGAGAAGCACCTCACCTCACAGCAGCCCCTGACTCTTCCTCTTTTCTCCTCTACACACCATACTTTGATTTTGATATTTGTGCCCTTCCTGACAATTTTCAACCTCTCTGTCTCAGTCTGAATTTATCTGAATTCAGCTTTCTAACAGCACTGGGGAGAACACCACAATAAATGCTTCAATCACATCTAGATGTGTGACAGCACAGCTGGCACCAATGCTAAGCAGGTGAAACAAAGGAGATGAGGACTGCTTCAGGTGGCTTTTCTTCACCTAACGTAATTTCCCTCAAAAACAAAACAAGCAAATCACACAGATATGACAGACCATGCTCAGAATACTGCTGCACAATGGTTGCAGCTGAAAGTGACCTCCAGAGATCAGCCATTCCAACTCTCTTGCCAGATCAGGGTCACCTAGAGCAACTTGCACAGGACCACAATGTCCAGATGGGTTTAGAAAGTCTCCAGAGAAAAGAGACTCAATAACCTATCTGGTCTGTCTGCTCCAGCTTCCAACACCTTCACAGTAAACAAATTTCTCTTTAAGTTCAAGTGAAACCTCCTGGGTTCCAGTTTGTGCTCACTGTCCATTGTCCTGTCACTGGGCAACACTGAAAAGAGCTCAGCCCTATCCTCTTGACTTGTAGAGATCCTTTAGGTCTTGCTAAGCATTGAGCAGATCCCCTCCCAGGCTGTTCTTCTCCAGGCTAAACAGCCCTGGGTCTTTCAGCCTTTCCTCATCAGAGAGATGCTCCAGGCTTTTCTGCATCTTTGTGGCTCTCACTTGGACCTTTTCCAGTAGTTCCCTACCCCTCTTGAACTGGGGAGCCCAGAACTGGACACAATACTCCGATTGTGGTCTCAGCAGGACAGAATAGAGGGGGAGGAGAACCTCCTGCAACCTGCTGGCCATACTCTTCTTAATGCAATCCAGGCAATCCTTGGCCTGCTTGGCCATGAAGACAAAGATAAGCTTGACACGGACTTGAATTTAGTAGAAAGGGGTATGAAAAAGTAAGATAAAAGATACAACCACATTGTTGTTATTTTCTACAGCCAGTAGAAACTGAAATGTTTTATTTAGCTTTGCAAAGCAAAACAAAGGAATGTCTGGCCTGGTGAGGCCACATCTGCAATAACGTGTCCAATTCTGGGCTCCATAGTTCAAGGCTGTCAGGAAAGTGTTTGAGAGGGTCCAGAGAAGGCCTACAAAGGTGCTGAGGGAACATCTCTGTAACAAGGAAAGACTGAGAGAGCTGGGGTTGTTTAGCCAGAAGAAGAGAAGGGTGAGGAGGGGTGGATCTCATCAATGTTTATAAATACTAAAAAGCTAGGAGTCAAGAAGATGGGACCAGCCTTTTATCAGTGGTGCCTAGTGACAGGACAAGAAGTAATGGGCACAAGCATAAACAGGCATGAGGAGGAACTTCTTTATTTTGAGCTCTGGAGCAGGCTGCCCAGAGAGGTTGTGGAATCTCCTTCTCTAGAGACATTCAAAACCCACCTGGACATGTTCCTGTGTGACCTGCCCTAGGTGACCCTGCCTTGGCAGAGATTTGGACTTAATGATCTCCACAGGTCCCTTCTGACCCCTATCACTCTGTGATGTAACTTTGCAGCTCGAAGCTTGTTTACTCCTGCATTAGTAAAGCATACGAATAAAACACAGTGGGAAGCACCCAGCGACACAGCAGCATTTTCTTTCTGAGGGTTATTAAATCCTTGCAAGTAGGCTTCAGGCAGCACTGAAACCTGGAAGTCTTGTTACTAATACTGATGACAATGGGTCTGTTACAGAAAGAAACCTGAGCTGAGAATCAGATGAGTCACTTGAGCAGCAGAGGTTGTTAAACAAATCAAATACCTGACAAAACATCTTGGGTGCAAAGCTGTGCTTGCAGGATTGAGGAAGAACATGAGATCCTGAGGTTCAGTGCAGTGTGCAACTAAGGGCTGTGAGACAGGAATTCCCCACAGTGAAGGCTTCCTGTGTCATAGCAAAGCAACAATCCTACTGCCAGGCCTTCAAGCATGAGCTATGAAGCAGGATAGAGAAAGCAGACAGAGAATCACCTGAAATGCTATGTGGGCCCAAGTGTCCCTACTTAAGGAGAAGGGAGACAAGGGGAACCATATCATAAGAACTTTAGAGTTCACACATGAGCAAGCCAAGGTCTAGGGAAAGCAGACAGGAAGTAAGGATTGTGTAATGAAGAACTCCATCCTGAGACCCCTGTGAAAGAATGGCAGACCTTTAGCACTCACTTTGGAGTGCTAAAGGAATTGAGACACTGCACTGGTTTAATTGATTTTAATCAATTTCATTTAAGTCTAACTCATTCCCGCTGGCAGCTGTGCACTACAACACTGTCCTCACAGCAATCTGTCATCCCATTTGAAACCAAGAGGTCTCTGCTAAGTTGGTATCCCAGTGAATGCTGCAGTGATGTGCACTGAAAGCTGCCCACATCAGACACTGAAAGGAACCTACTGTGGAAGAGACAGTCCCATCTATCACTCCTGTAGCCAAGTCACCAAGATAAATGGTCAAAACACCATTCTCAGTTTTTATTGTGCTCAGTTGTACCCGAGACAGTCCAAGCCTAAAAAGCTTAGTGAGGGTACCAAAGAGGAAAAAGTGAAGTCTCTGAAGGCTTCTCTGAATCAGTTTACAAAATGATCAAAACCCAGGGAATGAAGTTTGTTTTAGCTTCCCAAGCTTCTCCAAAGTTTACTTGTTCCTTTTCCCTCAAGCTGAAAGACAACAGCTTCATACCTCAAACTCCCTCTGTGCTAGGCTCTCACTGTAGTTTCAAAGCCTCAGTTCGCTCGGCTTCTCCTTGCTGCTTCCACACACAAAGTTCCTCAAGGATCTGTTGCCACAGGTGCCAAAGAAGACATCTGAGAAAAAAAAATCCTTCAAAAAGGGAATAACAACAAGAAGAAAATTCTACTGCCCTTCTAGCTTTCTTTCAGTGACTGGTTTTGATGTTTCATGCCAAATACTTGTTTGATTGCCCCTTTAGACTTGCATGAGCCTGGTTTTCCAGGCTAAAACTATCCCAGGATGAGGATGCCAAGGAGAAACAACCCCCTGCACCAGTACAGATTAGGGGTTGACCTATTGGAAAGCAGCTCTGTGGAGGAGGACCTGGGAGTCTACATGGACAAGAAGTTCTCCATGGGACAGCAGTGTGCCTAAAAACGCCAATGGCATCCTGGGGTGCTCTAAGAAGATTGTGGCCAGCAGGTCAAGGGAAGTTCTCCCCCTCCTCTGCTCTGCCCTGCTGAGATCATGTCTGGAATACTGTGTCACATTCAGGGCTCCCCAGTTCCAGAGGGACAGAGACATACTGGAGAGAGTCCAAGGGAAGTTACGAGGATGATAAAGCAACTGGAACATCTCTCTTGTGAGTGAAAACTGAGAGACTTGAGGCTGTTTAGTCTGGAGAAAGGAAGGCTGAGAGGAGATATTCTGAATATTTATAAGTATTGGAAGGGTGGGTGTCAAGAAGAAGGGGCCAGGTTCTTTTTGGTGGTGTCCTGTGATAGGACAAGGGGTAATTGATACAAATTGGAACAAGGGATGTTTGGCTTCTACATGAGGACAAAATTCTATATTGTGAGGGTGCTGGAACCCTGAAGGAGGCTCCCCAGAGAGGCTGTGGAGTCTCCTTCTCTGGAGACTTTCAAGACCTGTCTGAATGTGTTCCTGTGTGACATGCCTTGGGCCATCCTGCTCTGGCAGGGAGGTTGGACTCAATGATCTCCTGAGATCCCTTCCAATTCTTCCTGTTCTATGATGATTCCCACTGGGGCTGTACACACTGGGAAAAGTTAGAGGCATTCTGAATGTGAAAAACAATCAGAACTGTCAGAAATGGCAAACTGGGGTTCCTCCAATGAAGTCTGTTTGGCATTTCCTTTTATCACACACCACCCCAAACTTCTCTGCTGGATTGGCTTCCCCCCTGAGGAGTGAATATTCAAACACTGCATAAATATGACAACTCTAGAAAAGATGGTTCAGATGTTATCTCGACTACATTTCAACACCAAATGTTCCCTCTGAGTGTTTTATTTTCACCTCTGCTACTTCCCACATTAATGCCTGATAATGAAAAATTCAATGAGCAAACTCTGCCAAGCTGCCAATTTTTAGTTTATATTCCCAGTTTTTGAACATACTTTTGGAAGTTTTATCTTCTTACCCCAAATGAAGACAAATTCCTTAAGTGGGGGAATGGAAATTAACAAGAACAATGAGGTGGTTTGGTCTAGGGAAAAGTAGGTTGAGGGGAGACCTTCTGGCTCTCTACAACTCCCCAAAAGGTGATTGGAGCCAGGTGCGGGTTGGCCTCTTCTCCCTAGGTACAAAATGATAGGAGGAGAGGAAATGGCCTCAAGTTGCATCAGGGGTGGTTTAGGTTGGAGATTAGAAGCAACCTCTTGACTGAAAGGGTTCTCAAAGACTGAAACATGCTTCCCAGCAAGGTGGTTGAATCCCCATCCCTGGTGGTGTTTCAGAGAGGCAGAGATGTGGTGCTGAGGGCCACGGTTTAGCATCAGACTAGGCAGTTAGAGAACGGTTAGAGGGCATTTCCAACCCACACCATTCTGTGAGTCTGTAATCAGTGTTAGCATCCCCTGTAGGATGAATCAGTGAGCTATCTGATGGCAGCTCTGGTTTCCCATTGGCTGTCTCTGTTGTGGGGTTTATCACACAACTATGAAGAGTCTCCTGTACCAGATCTTGTTCTCCTGTACCAGCTACCACGTACACTTCCTACTTCAGAGTATTACAACGTGCTTGACATTTTCAAAGTTACCAAAGGAAAATGCAACAGGGACTAGACCCCAGCTTCTTAAAATGCTCAACGAAGCTATTACAGAATGGTAGAGATTATAAGAGAGCTCCAGAGACTACTGAGTCCAAGCCTCTGCCAAAGCAGAATCACCTAGGTCACACAGGAACACATCCAGATGCATGTGGAAAGTCTCCAGAGAAGGAGACTCCATAACCTCTCTGGGCAGCCTTCTCCTGGTCCCCACATTCTCACAGCAAAGAAGTTCTTCCTCATGTTGAAGTGGAACCTCTTCCTGTGTTTCAGCTTGTACCCATTGTTCCTTGACCTATCACTGGGCACCACCAAAATGAGCCTGGCACCTTCATCTTGACACCCCCCAGATATTTATACACATCGATAAGACACCCTCTCAGTCTTCTCCAGGCTAAACAGCCCAGGTGTCTCAGCCTTTCTTTATAGGAGAGATGTTCCAATCCCCATAGTTCTCCATTACACTCTCCAGAAGTTCCCTGTTCCTCTTGAACTGGTGAGCCCAAAACTGGACACAAAATTCCAGGTGTGTTCTCACCAGGGCAGAGTAGAGGGGCAGGAAAAGCGCTGCACCTTCTGAGATACACCCAGTCTAAAGAGCAGGCTATAAGTCTCAGGTTTCCAGGAGCCCCCTCTTTAAATGAGGAATTTTCAAAACTTCACTTTCTAGACACTTGATTGCTATTCACAAAGCAGCCAAAGCCATCTGCTCCTTCTGACCTCAGCACATAATCAGCATTCAGTGTGGCTTGAAGCCTTTAACTAAGTGGGGAAAATCAGTCTCGCGGCTCAGAGTTGCATGAGGAGTTGCATGAGTTGCTTAAGAAAAGCATGTCCCTATATTTTCCTTGATTAAACAGAAGTTACCTTTGAATTTCACAGAACTGTTTGGGTTGGGAGAAACTTTTAACATCATCCAGTCTCATCATTGTCTAACTCTACCTAGTCTAGTGCTAAACCATGGCCCTTAACACCATGTCTCTGCCTCTTTGAAACATTTCCAGGGATGGGGACTCAACCAACTATTTGAGCAGGCTGTGCCAGTGCAATGTGAAGCCATTTCCTCTCCTCCTATCACTTGTTTCTAGGGAGAATAGCCCAGCCCTCACACTGCTACCTATGTTTGCGTTTCCCAGCATCTGAAAACACAAAATGCAGGGTTCCCAAGGTAGCAAGCTGACTCACCAGCAAAGGCATTGGCAAGAGCCACAAGGAAAGCTCTTCACTGCAGCAGAAGCTGTCAAGGAAGAAGAAAGGAACTGTGGGCCAATCACAATAGGCTCAGCAAGAGCTTTTAAACCCTACTGCTTAGAAAATCACAAGAGCAATACAAACGTTCACAGGTCACCACCACTCAGCTCTTTTCACAGTCAGCACCCAGAGGGTCCAGCCAACCACTGTTACCTTGGCTTTGGACATCACAGATGAACCAAAGCAGTCACAGGCCTGTTACCTCAGCAAAAGCTGTCAGAGGGGTGGGATGTGCAGCACTCAAAGTGACAAACCAGTGCTGCCTTCTTTAGGTGATCAGAAATGTTACAGAGTAACTCTGGGGTTTGTTATCCTCTACTACACACTTTCCTTCAACCAAAAGGGACATGCTATCTAAGCTGGGAGCATCTGGGTCAGGCCAGCCCCAGGCGCAAATCCAGGCTGGCTGCAGAGTGGGTTGAGAGCAGCACTGAAGAAAGCGATTTGGGGGTGGTGGTTGCTGAGAAGTTCACCATGAGCCAGCAGTGCCCTCATGCAGCCCAGAAGGCAGAGTGGGGACTCTGCCCCTTTCCTCTGCTCTGCTGAGACTACACCTCCAACGCTGCATCCAGTTCTGGTGTCCCAAGCATAAGAAGGACATAGAGCTGCTAGAGATTGTCCAGACAGGGTCACAAAGATGATCCAAGGGCTCTCTGCTATGAGATCCAGAGCTCCTCTTCTATGAGGACAGGCTGAGGGAACTGCAGCTGTTCAGCCTGGAGAAGAGAAGACTCTGGAGGGACCTTAGAGCTGTCTGCCAACACCTCAGGGGATTTTACAGGAAGGCTGCAGATGGACTTTTCATCAGGGTGTCTAGAGACAGGAGAAGAGGGAATGGTTTGAAGCTGAGGGAGGGCAGGGTTAGATTGGATCTTAGGAAGAAGTTCTTCAGTATGACAGTGCTGAGACTGTGGAACAGGTTGACAAGGGAGGTTATGGATGCCTCCTCCCTGGGGGTATTCAAGGCCAGGCTGGATAAGACCCTGAGCAGCTGAGTCTAGTTGAGAGCTGTTGCTGGGCATGGCAGGGAGGTTGAAGTAGACAAACTCTGAGGTCCCTTCCAACCTGAGACATTCTCTGATTCTAATGGATGACCAGACCAGGAAGACAGCCACAGCATCTCAGCAGCAAAACCAGCACCTCAGTGTCAGATGGCACTTCCACAACAGGCTTAGGAATACGATTAGAAGTGCTCTCCCTGTGCAGAAATCAAAGTTGCCTTAGCAGGGAGGTTGGACTCGATTACCTCCAGAAGTCCATTCAAACTCCCACCATTCTGTGAGTTCTTGTTGCTTTGTTCACTAAGCTAATAGTAAACAGGCACAACGCAGCAGAGTTCTTCACATATCAGATCAGGGGCACAGCTATGTTAATTTACCTGAGCTCAGTACAAGACTGATGAAACCTACTCCAGTCCTAACAGCTGACCTTGACAGAGATGAGAGCTAATTCCAGTACTGGAAATAATAGGCACAGTACTACAGCTCTACCCAAAGCTGTAATTCCTCAGAATCACAGAACTGCCTGGACTGGAAAAGCCATTTAAGATCACTGATGCCAAGTATTAGCCCAACATTGACAAATCCTTTACGAAACCACATCTGTCAGCACTACACCTACACAACTCCTAAATACCTCCAGGGACCAGGATTCAACCACCTCCTTGAGCAGCCTAGTCCAGTGTCTGAGAACACTTTCAGTGAAGAAATTCTTCCTAATATCCAACCTAAACCTCCCCTGGTGCAACTTGAAGCCATTTCCCTTCCTCATATTACCTGATACTAAGGAGAAAAGACCAACCTTCATCTCTCTGCAACCTCCTTTTGGGGAGTTGTAGAGAGAAGTGAGGTCTCCCCTCAGCCTCCCCTTGTCCAGGCTGAACAACATCAGTTCTCTCACGAGCCCTGTTCTCCAGACCCTTCACCAGCTTTGGTGCCGTTCTCTGGACAAGCTCCGGAACCTAAATGTCCTTGGAGTAAGAACTCTAAAACCGAACCCAGGACTCAAGGTGGGGTCTCCTTGACAATCACTGCCATGGTCCTGCTGGCACCATTGCTGATCCAAGCTAGGATTCTGGTGGCCTTCCTGACCACCTAGGCACCCTAGCTCATCCTCAGCTGGCTGTTGATCAACATCTCCAGGTCTTTCTCTGCTGGGCAGTTTCCAGTCACTCTGCCCCAAGCCTGAAGCATCCACGGGGTTGTTGCAACCCAAGTGCAGGACTCAGCACTTGGCCTTGCTGAATCCTATGCAGTTGGCAGCAACTCATCTATCAAGCCTGTGCAGCTCCCAAACAGATCAACACTCCCATCCAGCTTGATGTTTTCTACAAACTCACTGACAGTTCCTCAATCCCTTTGTCCAGGTCATTGACAGACATGTTGAACAAGACTGGCCCCAGCACTGAGTCCTGCTTACCACTTAACCTCCTTGGCCTGTCCAAAAGAAATCACACAGTGCTTGATCCCAGCTGTGGGCAGTGTTTAAAATGCCATTGTTATCAGTTCTCAGAAAAAGACCTAAAGAAAACTAATTAAACATTTCAGCTCTGTCAGGGAAAAGACAACCTGTGAGTGGGTTTGAGCTTGAAAGAAGTGTTTAAAAGGCATCTGGTGTCACCTTCCATCTTGTAGTCAGGGGCCAGCATTGCAGCTACAGGCAGCAGAGTGAATCCCTTGGCTGTACTTCACTTTCTAAACAGCAGTGGGTGGGAGGGCTAACTGCATGCAGCTAGGAAGCTAAAACATCCCCCTGCATGCTGCTCCTTAAAGATGCACAGAGCAGAGCCACAGAAGGGTTTCAGTTGGAAAAGACCTCCAAGATCATTGTGTCCAACCTGCAACCTAACACCACCATGATCATTAAATCAAGTCCCAAAGGGCCATGTTCACACTTTTCCTGAACACCTCCAGGGGTGGTGACTCCTCCTCCCTGGGCAGCCTCTTCCAATGCCTGACCACCCTTGCAGGACAGACATTTTTCCTAATCTCCTGCACTCTCCCACAACCAAACTGTATGACACATGTTTTGTAAGCAGCTCTGAATTGATTCTCTTAACTGGAACGTGAATTTTTAGGCCTGTATTTTCTGAAGGAAAGAGGAGTAAGCAGAGAGGAAACTCCAAAGGAAGCACTGTCAGCAGGAGTGAGCCATGCATTAGTGAACCATGCATCACCAACCTTAGCAGTCTGCCCCCCAGCAACATGGGACAGCAGGAATTATTGCTGTCCCACTGCTGAAGTGCTTCCACAAAGGAATTAAGTGGGAAGCTGAGTGGTGTATTTTCTGAAGAGGTCTGGAGCCCCAGCAGTAGCCTCCACACCTCTGGCAGAAGTATCTGAAACAATCATGAAAGATGGGCAGCAGGCTCCAAGTTCATACATCCTTCCATTTTCTGTGTTGAAACCAGGGATGAAATTGTTAATGTTTTGCTTTGCCCAGATGTTTTCCTGCATTTAGACCCAGGACAACAGCCCATTGCTGCATCCCAAGCACTTAGCAGCACCACTGCCACCAGAGCAATGCCCATGGGATGCTAGAGACAATTATTTGCACTGGATGTTAGGGACAAGTTCTGCTGGAACACTGCAACAACAAGTTGCCCACAGAAGTGGTTGAGGCCCCATCCCTGGAGATATTCAGGGTCAGGCTGGAGGATGTCCTTGCTCACTGCAGAGGGGTTGGACTAGGTTTCCTTTGGAGCTCCCTTCCAACTCAAACATTCTTTGATCTCTCACATGAAACAAGTGACAGCACAAGAGGAAACAGCCTCAAGTTGGGCCAGGCAGGGTTCAGATTGGATATTAGGAAAAATTCTTCCCAGCAAGGGTTCTGGGATTGTGAGCTCTAGGTGAGCAGTAGGACTTCATGATCACAAAGGCTGCTTCCAACCTCAACAGTTCTTTGCGTATGTAAGCACATTCTGACCCTTGCATTGAAGACAGAACCCTTAGTTCCCAGTCATTATTGTCTAGATTCAACTCCCTATTAGTTCTTGCATGCTCAGAAAGCTTCATTTTACACCTTCCCTTTCACTGATATTGGAGGTGATGCATCAGGAAGGATTTCAAAGAAGAGCAGCAATTTCATGGTGAAGAGGGTGACTCTAATTCATAGAATTCTAGAATGGTTTGAGTTGGAAGAGACCTTAAAAATCACACAGTTCCAAACCTCTGCCATGGGCAAGGACACATTCCACTACACCAGGTTGCTCAAGGCCTCATCCAACCTGGCCTCCAACACATCCAGGGAAGAGGCATCCACAGCCTCCCTGGGCAACCTATTCCAGTGTCTCACCACTGTCACTCTAAACAATTCCTCATCTCCAGCCTCAGTCTCTCATCTTCCAACACAAAGCCATTGTTCCTCACACTATCACTACAAGTCTTTGTCAAAAGACTCTTCCCAGCTCTTCTGTAGGTCCCCTTCAGGTACTGAATGGCTGCTCTAAGGTCTCTCTGGAGCCTTCTCTTCTCCAGGCTGAACAGCCCCAGCTCCCCCAGCCTGTCCTCATAGGGAGGTTCTCCAGCCCTTTGATCATCTTTGCAGATCTCTCCAGCAGCTCCATGTCCTTTTTGTGCTGGGGACACCAGAACTAGACTCGATACTAGAGGTGGGATCTCCACAGAGCAGAGGAGCAGAATCTCCTCCCTGTCCTGCTGCTCTCACTGCTTTGGATGCAGCCCAGCACATGCTCAGGCTTCTGGCCTGATCGGGCAGCAGTGTCTCCTCTAAATTAACAAATGCCCACACCTCCCAATTTAAAGCATTAGCATAGCCTGTGGTGAGATGACATTCTGTTGCTAATGGATCCACGGTGGAAGATGACACCAGTTGTGCTGTCCCCTGGGATTTACAGGCATACAAGACAGGTTTATTTCAGCTCTAAAAGGCTCTGCTAATGGCTTCAGCACTTCTGTGTTAAGTAATCAACGCTCTCCCCCTTTGGCAGTCAATGTATCCGTAATGCAATCCATGTTTTCCTGGGATAATTGGTCTTTCTTTCCTCAATCAGAGGGATGATGAAATTCCAGACTAGGTTTGTGCTAAAGACAAATCAGCTATGCCTATAGGCTGTCTCCAGCTTTCATTGGCTTTCTCTCTTTTAAAAGTCTTTGAGATAGTTTCAGAATGTTACCACGCTTTAATACAGGTGAAGTGTTGACCTTCTGGAAACCAGCTCCACAGACAAGGACCTGGCAGTCCTCATGGACAAGAAGTTCTCCATGGGACAGCCATATGCTCTTGTGCCTAAAAAGTTCAGTGGCATCCTGAGGTGCTTTAAGAAGAGTGTGGCCAGCAGGTCACAATGAAGTTCTCCTCCCCTCCCTGCTCTGCCCTGCTGAGACCACAGCTGGAGTACTGTGTCCAATTCAGGGCTCCCCAGTTCAAGAGGGACAAAGATATACTGGAGAATGTCCAAGAGAGGCTATGAGGATGATGAAGGGACTGTGTGCTAGTTTGAAGCTAGCTAGAACGTTTTGGTGAGAAGAACTAGATTACAGGCTGTGAAAGGAAAGCAATGGTGATGTCTACTTCCCTCATAGGCCTGCTGAGATGTATAAGAACAAGAAATAAAACCATAGATAATCACTTCTCTGCTGCTGGCGAGCTCCGAGCTGGATCTCACTCTCTAACCTCACCCTCCATTTTGGACTAATCCACTTTGCTTCCTAACCCCCCTGTCCGAACCTCCATTCGTCCTTGGGACTGGGGTAAGGTTGAGAGGGGTAGGGGGAAGGTGAAGGGGCAGTTGAGAGCCCCTCCTGGGGACTCAGGTTTCTGAGAAGGGAGTTGTGTTTCTGTATTACCTTTTACCTTGTATATTTCTGTCTATAACTGTATATACTGTAAATATCTGCTTGTCTATTGTGCTAGCTGTAAATATAAGCTTCATTCATATTTCCAGAGCTGGCTGAGTCTAGTCTGGATGATTTCTAAAGTGTGGGGGGGCAGGAAACACCCAAACCACCACAGACTGAAACATCTGTCTGATGAGGAAAGGCTGAGGGACCTGAGGCTGGTTTGCAGAAGAGAAGGCTGAGAGGGGATCTGATCAGTGTTTACAACTATCCGAAGGGTGGGTGTCAAGATGGGGCCAGGTTCTTCTCAGTTGTGTCCTGTGATAAGACAAGGGACAATGGACACAAATTGGAAACTAGGACATTCCACCTCAACATGAGAAGAAACTTCTTTGGTGTGAGGGTGACAGAGCCCTGGAGAAGGCTGTCCAGAGAGACTGTAGAGTCTCCTTCTCTGGAGACTTTCAAGACCTGTCCTGTGTTCCTGTGTGACCTGCCCTAAGTTACCCTCCTTTGGCAGGAGGCTGGACTCAATGGTCTCTGAAGGTCCTGTCCAAGCCCTACCATTCTATGATCTGTGGCTGTATTGCTCACTGCCTCCCTTCCTACTATTTCATTCCAAGCTTGTGTCCATCAGGACTACAACAAAAACTAAGTGAGCTAAGACACTGCTGTTTCTGTGGTGCAACAGTGCCCAAGAAGAGGCAATTCCAGTGGCACTTATGGCAGCTGGAACAGGTTGAGATGCCAATGGGACAGATACAACTGCTTAGTGAAAGGTACTATCAGTGAGTGGTTATGCTAAGTAATCTTCCAGCTAACATAAAGCTTGAAGACTCCAGCATCTCAGTATCTTCTTGGCAGTGAGAGCCTGGCAGTCCTCAAGGTGTGCTCCACCAAAGAAAAAACATTCCTTGTTGTTAGTTAGGAACTCAGGGCAACACAGCAAAGCATACACCTACAAACATATGGAGCAGAATGTGTTCTACAAGGATGTTGCAAGGAAAAAAAAGAGAAAATAAATCAGTTCTCTCCAACTGATGTGTGCTGCATGCAGAGAGTTAATGAAAAAATGAATCTGCAGGAGCACTTCCCCAGAGTGCACTGACATGGGAATGTTCTCACTACAAGACAGACGTTGAGGTGCTGAAGGAGATCCTGAGGAGGACAATGAAGCTGATGGATGGTCCAGAAAATAGGAGCAGCTGAGGGAACTGGGGGTGTTCAGCCTGGACAAGAGGAGGCTGAGGGCAGACCTCGTTGTTCTCTACAACTCCCTGGAAGGAGGTTGGAGTGAGGTGAGGGTTGGTCTCTTCTATCACCTGATACTAGGGAGAACAAAAGGAAATGGTCTCTTCTCCCTGGTGTGAACTGATAGGAGGAGAGGAAATGGTTTCAAGCTGCACGAGGACATGTTTAGTTTGGACAGTGTTAAAAATGTCTTATCTGAAAGGGTTCTCACAGACTGGAACAGCCTGCCCAGAGAGGTGGTTGAATCCCCATCCCTGGAGGAGGTATTTCAAAGAGGCAGAGATGTGGTGCTGAGGGCCATGGTTTAGCACCAGCCTTGGCAGAGCTAGAGAATGGTTGGACTGGATGATCTCATGGGTCTTTTCCAACACAAACAATCCTAGAAGTCATGTTTAAAGGACAACTCCAGCCCTCCCCTAGCAGGAAAAAGCACTTTACCATGTCTGCTTGTGCAACAGGAGCTTCCATGGGAACAGGAGTGTTCCACAACGCGGTGAGCTGCACATGGCCATGTATCTGGGATCTGCATTCCCGTAGCCTGCACCTGCAGCTTGTGTGCCTGCTAGGCAGGCAATGCCTGAGTCACCCAGTGGCTATCAGATTTCACAGAGAAGGGATGACCCTAACACTGTGCTGCTATTAATTAGATTTCAGCTCAGATCACTGTTACCAGGGATTTGTAGAAGTGTAACTAGCATAATTTCAGGGAATTTCAGGGTTCTCCAGGGAGCAGAAAGAGCCAGCTCACCTTACACTGCAGTTAACTAAACATCATGGATAAAACTACAACATTCTCAGGACAACAAGTAATTGTTTCACAGAATTATGGAATGGATCAGGTTAGAAGGGACCTCAGAGATCATTACTCCAGCACAGTCAGCAGATGGAGAGAGGTGATTCTGCCCCCTCTGCTCTGCTTGGGTGAGACCTCACCTGCGGTGCCGTGTCCAGCTCTGGAGAGAAGAACATGAAAATGATCAAGGGGCTGAAGTACCTCTGCTGTGGGGACAGAATGAGGGAGCTGGGATTGTTCAGCCTGGAGAAGAGAAGGCTCCAGGGAGACCTCAGAGCAGCCTTTCAGTACCTGATTTGGCCTACAAGAAGGCTGCAGAGGGACAGTTTCCAAACACCTGCAGTGACAGAGCAAGGGGCGATGGTTTGAAATGAGAAAAGAGCAGATTGAGATTGGATGTTAGGAACAAGTTCTGCACCATGAGGGTGCTGGAACACTGCAACAGGTTGCCCAGGAAGGGAATTAAGGCTCCATTCCTGGAGATATTGAAGGTGAGTCTGGACAAGGCTCTGAGCAACCTGGTCTAGTGGAGGATGTCCCTGCTGTCTTCAGGGGGGTTGGGCTGGATGAGCTTTGGAGGTCCCTTCCAACCCAAACTATTCTATGACAAAAGGAAAAAAAAGAACAACTCCTTTGAGAGTTACTTTTGTTCTGTATCCACCCCCTTGTAAACTGCTTTAATCAGCTGAAAGAACGTGTTGAGGGGACAACCAGGAAGGATTATGCTATGCTGAGTAGGCACAGCTTAGGAACATCACTACTGTTTCAAAGCCTGCATTTTCTCGTAGCAATCCACACCTACTCAAACACCTTTTTCACCTCGGTGTATGATTCAGACTGTTACTCCTGACAGGACTGAGGGACTGCGTGTGAAAGGCAAAGCTGCTTTGCCACGCAGCTGTCTCTGTTAAGATGCCCATGATAATTCCTCCTCCTTACCTGTCTCTCCCTTCCCCATGAATACTAAAACACAACCCCAGAAGACTAAAACTCCATTTTCTCCTTAAGATAAATGTCTGCACACTGCTGTGGAAACAGACAAGGGATGTTTGAGAGCAGGAATATCAAACCAAGCCTGAGGCATCAGCTCGTTATTCCACAAAGCCCTAGCAACAGAGACCACCTCAGGCCATCTCAAGACTTCAGAATCCAACTATCATAGGTACACTTCAAAAGGAAGATGAAGATCTTTGAGATATTAGATGTTCCCTATCTTTAAATGTCCAGCTACCTCCAAAATTTACGTGCTAAATATTTGGCGATTTGTGATTATTTTCTGGGGTTTGGGTTAAACTCTGGCCCTTACCTTTCTACACTGCTAGTTACGAACGCCTGCTGAATCAGAGTCGCAGCATGGATGGTGGTTGGGAGAGGCCTCTAGAGATCATCTAGTCCAACTCCACTGCTAAAGCAGGGTCACCCAGATGAGGCTGCACAGCACTGCAAAGTCCAGATGAGTTCTGAAAGTCTCCAGAGAAGGAGGCTCCACAACCTCTCTGGGCAGCCTGTTCTATGCTCCAGCACCCTCACAGCAAAGATTTTCCTTAAGTTAAAGTGAAACCTCCTAGGTTCCAGTTTGTGCCCGTTGTCCCTTGTCTCACCACTAGGCACCACTGAGAAGAGCCCAGCCTCATCCTCTTGATCCCTGCCCTCAATATTGATCAACATTGAGAAGATCCCCTCTCAGGCTGCTCTTCTCCAGGTTAAACAGTTCCAGGTCTCCCAGCTTCTCACAGTCACAGGTTGCACTGGTTTGGAAGGGATCCTGAAATGTCATCTTGTCCAACCTCCTGCATGTAGCAGAGACACCTCCAACTAGATGAGGCTGCCCAGGGACACATCAAGTCTGATGCTGAATGCCTCCGGGCAGGACCTCAACCCCATCCCCGGGGAACCTGTTCCAGTGTTTCACCACCCTCATTGTAAAAAATTTCTTCTTTATATCTTTCCCTTACAGAGATGCTCCAGTCCCCTCAGCACCTTTGTGGCCCTCCAGTGGACTCTCTCCAGTAGTTCCCTGTATCTCTGGAATTGAGAAGTCCAGAACTGGGCAAAATACCCCAGGAGTGGCCTCACAAAAGCAGACTAGAGAAGGAGAAGAACTTCCCTTAACCTGCTGTCTATAACACAGGATACTTTTGGCCTTCTTGGTCATGAAAGAACATTGCAGGTTCAGCCTTGCTATTTCACTTCAGGGAACAGTGATCTTGCCACTTGACCTTGTTGAATCTGAACATTAATTTAGAGCAGAGTATCTGCTTAGCATGAGGGTGGCAGAACACTGCAACGAGTTGCCCAGTGAGGGATTCAAGGCCACATCCCTGGAGATATTCAAGTTCAGGCTGGACAAGGCTCTGAGCAAGCTGATCTAATGGAAGATGTCCCTGCTGACTGCAGGGAGGTTGGACTGGATGAGATTTGGGGGTCCATTCCAACTCAAACCATTCTAAATTCCTGGTAGAAGTCAGCACTAGTTTCCTAAGTTTCTTCAGATCACAGATCTCAGTTTGTCTTTCTGCTTCATGACCAAACACCAAAATGAGAGCAGCAGTTCTGAGTTAGGACTAGACTGTACAGACCTTGGAGGGAATGGACAGCCAAGGAGAAAGCCGTGCCTTCTATCAGGTCCTACTAGTGGCTAATCTTAGGGATTCTTCTTCCTCCTTTAAATTACAGACTTAACTAAGGAGTTACGTGTGGTTTTGAGGACTTGTTGATGAGATCAGATTAGACAGGGACATGTCTATTTCCCTTTGGTAGTGTAGTGAATAGAGAAGTAACAAGCCAGCCCAAGAAGCAATTTTCACCCAAACTTCCTTCTAATTACCATTCTCATTTAAAAACAATAAAAGGTGATTTCCCCTGACAAATGAAACAAGTTTGTTGATATCCCTTTGAAGATCGACTTCATTTAAATTCACCACATAATTCTGAGTAACCCATTTACATGCACGCACCTCATTTACTTATTCGTCAAGAGATTCAGGAGGCTCACACTTGGTCCTCTTCTCGTGGCAGTTCAAGCTAGGGCTTTTATTTTCCAGAATGGGTAGCAGCCATAAGTTCTACCTTCCTCTCAATAGAATAGAATTAACCAGGTTGGAAGAGACCTCCAAGATCAGCCAGTCCAACCTAGCACCCAGCCCTATCCAATCAACTAGACCATGGCACTAAGTGCCTCACACAGGCTTTTCTTGAACACCTCCAGGGACGGTGACTCCACCACCTCCCTGGGCAGCCCATTCCAATGGCAAATCACTCTCTCTATGAAGAACTTCCTCCTAATACTTTTCCCTCTCTGGGAGAGCAGATCTGGTGAGGAGCAGCTGAGGGAACTGGTGTTGTTTATCCAGCAGAAGAGGAGGCTGAGGGGAGACCTCATTGCTCCCTACAACTCACAGATTGTGTTGGGTTGGAAGAGACTCTCAAAGGTCATCTTGCTAACCCTCCTGCACTCAGCAGAGACACTTCCAACTAGAACAGGCTGTCCAGGGCCACATTGAGCCTGATCTTCAGACATTCAAGTAGGTTGGAGCCAGGTGGCAGTTGGTAGCATGTGACAGGAGGAGAGGAAATGTCCTCAGGTTGTACCAGGGAAGGCTTAGGTTCGATACCAGAATAATCTTTTTGACTGAAACAGCTCTCAAAGAGTGTTGCAGGTTCCTTAGGTAGGTAGTTGAATCTCCACCCCTGGAAGTGCTTCAAAGAGCCAGAGATGTGATGCTGGGGGCCGTGGCTTAGCACCAGCCTTGACAGAGAGAATGGCTGGACTGGATGATCTTAAAGGGCTTTTCCAACCAAAGCCATTCTTTGATTCTAAGATGTTCAGTGGCATTAAAGTCCACAGGTGACCATCAGTCTCACTATGTGTGTGTACAAACTGACTGCACACTAAGTCATGTCCTGGACACCAGGCAGTGCAGGCACAGGAGCCTCCAGTGCTGCAGACCTTAAGCAGGGCATTCGTGTCTGTCACATTCCAAATCAATTTCCTTTACAGAAACATACTTCCACAAAGAAGGTTGGAATTCCAGCCACTTTGGACCTACATCTACAGCTCTTTGTCTGCTAGGCATAGCTCAGAGGATGACTGTTACAACCCTGCCTATCTCAGCAAGCTGAGTTTGCTTGTGGCTGGTCTTTGTCTTCCCATTCTCCTTTAACCCAAGCATTAAGCAGCATGCACAGGTTACAGGCTGCTGCTCTTTTCAAACTTGCCTTTGAGTGCACCCTCTGGACAAGCAAATCAATGTTGTGTTCACATCAAGGTGTAAATCCAGTTATGCCACCAGAACCAAAGAAAGAGAAATCTTGACTCTGCAACTTTTGGGTCATCAAACAGCTGGAAGAAGCCTCCAAGATCATTGAGTCCAACCTTCAATGCAACACCCCCATGGCCATTAAACCACATCCGCGCTTTTCTTGAACACCTCCAGGGATGGTGACTCCACCACCTCCTTGGACAGCCTGTTGCAATGCTCGACAACTCTTGTGGCAAAGATATTTCTCCTGATCTCCAACCTAACCCTCCCCTGGCACAATTTCAGGCCATTTCCTCCTCTTCTATTGCCTGGGAGAAGAGACCAACTCCCACCTCACTGCAACCAGTGATGTCTCCCCTCAGACTAAACACTCCCAGTTCCCTGAGATGCTCCTCACCAGCCCTGTTCTCCAGACTGTTCTCAGCTTTGGTGCCCTTCTCTGGACCTTGTCCAGCACCTCAATGTCCTTCTTGTAGTGAGAGGCCCAAAACGGAAGCCAGTGCTCAAGTGTGGCCTCCCCAGTGCTGAGTCCAGGGAACAATCACTTCCTTACTCCTGCTTGCCACACCATTGCTGATGCAGGCCAGGATGCCCTTGGCCTTCTTGGCCACTTGAGCACACTGCTGGTTCATCTTCATATAGCTGCCAACCAGCACCCTTAGGTCCTACCATCTTCTCAAACACACCTACCATCATCTACCAAACACACTGCAATACTAATCTAAATAAAGAAGCTAGGGCTTCCTTGGAGTCTGTCCTAAGGAGCAATCAACATTGTAGCAGAAATTAGGACTTAAATAGGACATGTCATATTTTGAGAATCAAAAAGCTGCTGTCCCTAGAGCCTCAATATTATGTCTGGAAAGAACTCCAATATTTTACAAGATAATTAAATTCATTGCTTGCCTAGGTTTTAAGTGCTGGGCTGGGAAAAAACACAAGTGTGAACATGGGTAATAAAATGTGTGCAGTGATTATTGAACTTGGAGGGTTTCTGGTCTTCGCTAAATTTGCAGAACCCACAGTCAAATAAATGGGAAGGAAATCAGGTAGACTGAATGTTAAAAGGACACAAACAATGTCCTTGAAAACAGCAGAAGAGACATGTGCCTGCCTCTGAAATCTGCACTACAGCACTCAGCAGTACCCTGGTACAGAAAACCCACCTGGCTGGAGAGCAGCCCTGTGGAAAGGGACCTCTCCTGGTGGACAGCAAGCTCAGCATGAGTGCAGAGTCAGCTGCAGGGGCAAAGAAAGCCAACAGGATGGTGGGCTGTATCAACAAGGGAGGAGACCATATCAGTAGAACTTGCAGAGTTGCCTCCCTTCAAAGCAAACCAAAGCATTCACATCTTTGAATTTCTCTGCACTGCCTGGAAGAAACCTGTTGGAGAAGACAGACACACAAAGAACTGTGCCAGGCGGTGGGCAGGAACTGAATCAGCCTTCTCAAACACGACATCTCAGTTTCTCATCTACCAGAGAGTTTTGAGAGACTCACAAGTAAGTTTTAGATGAGCCCAGCTCCCAGACAGCCAAGCTATGATGTCTCCAGTACAGACTACGTGACAACATTCCTGCTAAGTGCCTAAGCTAAGAGCCAAGTCAGCCTAGGACCACCTAGCACAAGCAAGGAAAGCAAGGGATACTCCTTCAGACTCCAGGGGGCTGGACTGCCCTGTGGAGATGTCCACCATAAAAGAATCAGGAGCCCTTCAGCCTCAAAATTAGGCAGTTACTTGAATCATTTTGGTTAGAAAAGACTTCTGAGATCGCTGAGCTCAACCACCAACCTAAGACCACCACAGTCACTAAACCATGTCCTAACAAATCTCAGAGCACATTAATAGCTTGCTTGAAAGCTTCCAGAATACCCAGTCAGAGCAAAGATCCCTCTTAGAGTAACAGCTAGGGCTGCCCCAGCATTTGCTAGCATTTGAGCTACAGAAGACAGCTTGAGAACTTGCCACAATCCTGCTGAGAAACCTGGAAGTTGTCAATAATTCTAAGGAGTTTTGAAGTGATGTTGGATCCTCACTAAACCCAGGAGCAGCAGTAAATTTACACTCATTTCTCTCCTCTCTTGGAAGGGTCTCAAAGGACATTAATTACACTCTCCAAAGATTCGCAAGCTTGGAGAGTTTGCTGGCAAGGTGCATTTCCCCAGCACCTCACTGCTAGAGATTAAAGCAAAGCATGAGGAGAAGAACAAACACGGGAGAGTGAATCTCTGAAGCTTTCAAGTCAGCAATGTGTGAGGGAACTTTCTAGTCTTGCCCAACACACATACGCTGAAAATGCTTAGAAATGGTACCATGCAGCTGTCACTGCTTCACACACACAGAGAAATGACACATTTGCCATCATATCACACACAGTTACCATGGATATTTCCCTGCCTTTAGCATAATGGGAAGGAGAAATGGAAGAAAAAAGAGCAAACCTCTCAGTTCTCCAACACACTGTACCCTTGAGCAAGCATTGCCTCTGCAGTGACACCACCTCAGTGGCTAACACAAAGAGGAACTTCATCCTGCCAGGATATACAGACTCTCAGATTGCATTAGGTTGGAAGGGACTCTCAAAGGTCATCTTGCCCAATCCCCCTGCACTCAGCAGGGACACCAACTACAGCAGGCTGCACAGGGATTCATTGAGTCTGACCTTGAATATCTCCAGGGATGGAGTCTTAACCACATGCCTGGGCAACCTGCTTGTGTTTCACCACTCTCATTGTGTAGAGCTTCCTTCTGATGTCCAGCAAAAAATCTCCCCTGCTCCAGTTTCAAACCATTGCCCCTTGTCCTGTCACCACAAGCCCTCCACAGCCTTTCTGTAGGTTCCCTTCAGATACTGAAATGTATCTCTGAAGTCTCCCTGGAGCCTTCTCTTCTCCAGGCTGAACAGCCCCAGCTCTCTCAGCCTGTCTTCATATGAGAGGTTTTCCAGCCCTCCAATCATCTTTGTGGCTTTTGCCTGGACCTGCTCCAGCAGATCCATGTCTCTCTTATGTCAGCAGCCCCATAGGTGGACACAGCACTGCAGGTGAGGTTTCACCAGAGTAGAGTTATCACAGCTAAGTAATCCATGCACTGTTGAAGACCAGGATTGCTTTGCTAGATGATACACAATTTGGCTATCAATACCCAAAGGATTCTATGAACCACCAACATAGAGAGTGGAAATTGGTCCGAGACCAAGAGCCATCCTGATAGCAGTAACTTGGAATGAGTCCTCATTTTCAGGTAGAAAGGACGGCTACTGGCCTACAGGAAAGAGTAGGATAGCAGCTTAGGATTACCATTGCCCCTAAGAAGAACCAAACATGCCATGGCTTCTTTAGCTCACTCTCTGGAAGCATCCCGAGGAGAGAAAACCAGATATGAAAGCCAAACAAATGATGGTGTGAACCCAAGCAGGCATTAGACCAGCTGTGAATCAGCAAATGCTGGAGATGACATGAAGCTCCAAAGGTACAACAGGGGAGTTGTGAAGCTTTCCATTTGGGCCAGCAGATAACAGGAGTTAACGTTCTCTGTGTCAACCTGACAAATTCACAGATACTGTATGAAACTGCTTTCTGTTATTGTAGGAATGATACTCTGTGCTCTGGCCAAGAAATGATGCCTCCAGGCACTGCTACCCCCTTATAATCTGAGCCAGGAAACCTCGAGCTAGTTCACTGTTCAAAGATTCCACTGGTTAAAAACTCAACCAAGCAATCCAAACCAAAAAGGAAATCATCATCATCAACAAAATTAAACCAAACCTCAACCATCATAAAACCAACCCAAACAAACTGACCACACCTAATTTATTTAATTTTTTCACTTAGTATAGGAAAGGTTTCTGGTAAACTGGAAATGCCTTTGCAAAATGAAGCAGCAAATAATCAAAAAGAACAGACAATGTCCTCAGAGTGTGTTTTCTGCAGAGGTCGGGCAGGCTGGTGGAGAGGCAGCAGGGAATAAAATAAGCAATGGACGTAAACTCAACTACAGGGAATTCCATTTCAACATGAGAAAAAGCTTCCTCTCTGAAGGTGCTGGAGCTCTGGAGCAGGCTGTCCACGGGAGGCTGTAGAGTCTCCTTCTCTGGAGAGATTCAAAACCAGTCTGCATGTGTTCCTGTGAGACCTGCCCTGAGTGATCCTGCTTTGCAGGGGGCTTGGACTCGATCTCTGGAGGTCCTTTCCAGCCCTTACTATTCTGTGATTACTGTTCCCTCTTCCCTCTTGCAAGACATGCAACCACAGTATCTCTCCTAGTTGATCACTATGAAGTGCTGTCATAAATTATTTAAAGAGCAATTGTCCAAATAAATGAGCAAGATACTACACATTTACTTGCTAATTTGTAAGAGCTGCTCTCTCACAGAAGGCTCCAAGGCCATTACTGTGAGTTAGTGTGGTCCTACAACATGTTATATTGCTTTGCTTTACCATCTCTCTGATAGATACAATAAACCCCAATGTCTGGTTTTTAATGTGTTATAGTTCCAAGCAAACCCTGGGAAGTTATCCAGCCAGATAAGAAACACAAGAGTATTTCAAAGCACAAAAAGGACATTAAAATGAAGTGGTTTAGGGAAAGGAATCGATTCACTGAACATGTGCACAGCCAGACAAAGCAGCCGTAGAAGTGCATTGAAGGTTCTGATGGTCAGAGGCACTGGAAATTAATGAAACATTTTCTTAGTGCCAAGCATGGAAATTGTATTGCATGACTCAAACATCATACCAGAATCATAGACCTGCTTGAGTTGGAAGAGACCTTTAAGACCACTGAGGCCACACTTCAACCCAACACAACCATGTCCCAGAATGCCATGCCCACCTGTTTCTTGAACGCCTTCAGGGATGGTGGCTCCAATCCCTGACCACTTTTGCAACAAAGCAATTTTTCCTAATATCCCTCCTAACCTTCCCTTGCCACGACTTCAGGCTATTTCCTCTTGTTCTATCACCGGATACTAAGGAGAAGAGACCAACCCCCACCTCACTGCAACCCCTTTTTATCCTGAATATTGGAGAAGCCTATCCCCACAAATCCTCCAGCTGCTGCAGAATTACCAGGAGCTCTTACAGCCCAGTGAAGATGTAATGCCTCAGAGAACATCAGCGTGTTACCTTGATGAAGACAGCAGTGCTGGTATGCCCCAACTGTTCCCTTATTTTTTGCTTAATAAGCACGACAACTTGTAAGAATAAAAAGTGATGTAAATCCAGTTTTCCCATACCTCAGGAGAGTGCATCACCATTAAACCACAGCATACCTGCAGGCATAAGAAGATGTGACAGGATGTGCTCATTCCTTATTCCTGAGCTTGTGTTATTTCACAGGGCATAGCATGCACCTAACACTCAACTGAAACAAACAGCACATTTGTGTAAGTGCAGGGTCCTGCATCTGGGTCAGGCCAGCCTCAGGCACAAATCCAGGCTGGGTGCAGAGTGGGTTGAGAGCAACCTTGGAGAACAAGACATGCGAGTGTTGGCTGCTGAGAAGCTCACCATGAGCCAGCAGTGCCCTCATGCAGCCCAGAAGGCAGCTGTGGGCTGGGCTGCAGCAAAAGCAGTGTGGCAAGCAGCACAAGAGAGGGCATTCTGCCCCTTTCCTCTGTTCTGCTCTGCTGAGATTACACCTCCAGTGCTGCATGCAGTTCTGGTGTCCATAGCAGGAGGACACAGAGCTGTCAGAGAGAGTCCAGAGAAGGCCACAAAGATGATCCATGGGCTGGAGCACATATGCTATGAGGACAGGCAGAGGGAGTTGTGTTTGTCCAACTTGGAAAAGAGAAGACTCTGGGTGGACCTTAGAGCTGCCTTCCAGTACCTGAAGGGATCCTACTGGAAGGCTGCAGAGGGCCTTTTCATCAGGGTGTCTAGAGACAGGACAAGGGGGAATTGTTCGAAGCTGAGAGCACAATAAGACTGGATCCTAGGAAGAACTTCATCAATACGAGGGTGGTGAGCTTCTGGTACAGGTTGCCCAGGGAGGTTGTGGATGCCTCCTCCCTGGTGGTGTTCAAGGCCAAGGTCGATGAGGGCTTGGGTAAACAAGTCTAGTTGAGAGGCTATATTCTGGAGCAGCTAGAGTACGTTTGACAAGCAGCCACCTATTTCTGGCAGTAAATACACCAGAGAAGCAGCAATGATGCCTTTGATCTACACTCGGCTCACATTCAGCACCCTTTTGACAACTAACTTCTAATGATGGGGATGATCTGGACAGGGCAGCGCAGCTGAGGCTGCAGAATAACTTTGGGTTCCACTCATATGCCACTGAATTGTCAGCAGGTATTTTAGGCTGTGCACAGTGCCACTTGCAACCTTATTGATCATGAAATTTTAATAGAATGCTTGGAAACATTCACTGGCATTTCAAGAACACCATAGAAGTGATTTAGAACTTAGCTACCCCCCAGAGACATGTCCTTATTGTCTGGTATCCTCTTTCTCCTCTCCCTGTTTCTTTTTTTCAGCTCAGTTGTTTCTGCATAATGACTTGATGGAGATGGAAGTTTACTCAGAAGCCACCAGCCCTGCTGGCCGTTCTTGCTATAGCCCATTGTTGAAAGTCTGCATTTACAGAAGCATAGAGTGGTAGGAGTTGGAAGCAACCCCTGAAGATCATTGAGCCCAACTCCCCTGCCAAGGCAGGTTTACATAGAGAAGTTCTGGATGGCACCCATCCTATCCTTTCAGTCATCATCTGTGCACTTGCTGATGGTGCCTCTGTCTATATCACTGATGAAGACATTGAAGAGCACTAGTCCCAATACAAAGCCTTGAGGGACACCACTTGTCACCCATCTCCACCTAGGCATTGAGCCATTGACTCCTACACTTCAGTTGACATCATCTAACGAGACGAAATGGCCTGAAATTTTGCTGAAGGTTTAGGTTGGCAATCAGGAAAGTTTCTTTGCTGCAGGAGTGATCAGGGATTGGAACAGGCTGCCCAGGGAGGTGGTACAGTCACCATCCCTGGAGGTGTTCAAGAAATGTGTGGACATGGCACTCTGGGACATTGTTTAATAGCTGTGGTTGTCTCAGGTTAAAGGTTGGATTGGATGATCTTAGAGGCAATGAATATAGACTGGGACTTCCTTATCAACATGATAGGGTCTTTGCTATGAGGGTGCTGGAGCCTGGCGCAGGTTGCCCAGAGAGGTTGTGGAGTCTTGTTTGGACACTTTCAAGACCCATATGGGTGTGTTTCTGTGTGATCTGTCCTAGGTGATCTTGCTTTGGCAGGGGGGTCAGACTGGATGATCTCTGGAGGTCCCTTCCAACCCCTGCCACTGTAAGATTCTTCCTGAGTGCACAGCAAGTGTCCTCTGCAGGGAAGACAGATCTCTGACTGCCAAGTGACAACCTCAGCCATCTGGATGCAGCCTTCACCTTGCCCCAAAAGTTTTGCTCTTCCCCAAAAGAGTGTAAAATGAGAGAAGTACAATCCACAGCCTCACAGAACTAGAGGACACAAAACTCTTAGAGAGGTGGAAAGGTTGCTAGACAGATAACAAGACATCCACAGAAGCTGCTAGCAGCACCTCTGCAGCCTTAGCACAGACTGAAATATCAGCCACCATGAGTAGATCTGACACAGGGCCTGACCTTTAAATGTGTGTTTGGATGAGAAGATCATCTTGGAGCTGCTAGGAACACTTTGCCATCTTCCTTGCACAGAACTCCTCCAGAAGAATTAATTATGTTGTCCTTTCACTTCCCCAAACCCACATGGTCATTAGGAAGCAGAACTGAAATGCCATTCCCAGAGATTCTCAGGTGGCTAAGCCTGCATAGCTAATGACTTCTTAATATCTTTTTATGCCTTCAGGAAACATGATCTAAGAAATGCAGTATTTTGGTTTCCACTTTCATAAACCCATTTGTTTTTGTCTCATTTCAGAGTCCCTCTGGAGCAGCTCTCCAATTTGCCTTATTTTGTGTTTGTTGAAATTTATATCCATCTATTGTCCTAGTAGCAGGCTTGAAAGCCAGGAAAAGCATCATCTTTCTATTGCTGAGCAGTCATTTCTTTCTGCCTAACCTGGTCTCTCTGACCCAGAAGAAGCTGTATCATCATTGAATTAATTTCCCTCAAAAGGGAAAAAAAAATCTAAAATTAAATAAGCCACAGGGAACTGTGTGGAATGGGAATACCATCAGAGTGATGTGTTCATTCCGTGTAACTGCTGCGCTTTTATGGGGCAAGTAAATTATTCTCCTCATCCACTTCTTGTGACTTGTTAAACATTAGAAGTGTTCCAGCTGCAGCTGGAAGAATCTTGATTCTGGTATTATCTAAAAAGAGATCCAATCATACAGCCGTGGAATGATTTGGGTTGGAAAGGACCTTAAAGATCATCCACTTCTAAGCCCCTGCTGTGGGCAGGGACACCTCCCTCTAGCCCAGGTTGCTCGAGGCCTTATTCAACCTGGCTTTGAACACCTCCATGAAGGAGGAATCCACAACTTCCCTAGAAAACCTGTTTCAATGTTTCACCACCCTCACTGCCAAGAATTTCTTCCTAATCACCACTCTAAATCTCCCCTCTTCCAGCTCAAAGCTAGAAGCTCCTCATCCCCTCACTAAAAGCTCTTGTAAAAAGTCCCTCCCCAGCTCTCCCAAGGAGGCCACAAAGATGATCCAAGAGCTGGAGCACCTCTGCTGTGAGGACAGGCAGAGGGAGCTGCAGTTGCTACAGCATGGAAAAGAGAAGACTCTGGGTGGACGTTAGAGCTGCCTTCCAGTACCTGAAGGGATCCTACAGGAAGGCTGCAGAGGGACTGTTCATCAGGATGTCTAGAGACAAGACAAAGGGGAATGGTTTGAGCTCAGGGAGAGCAGGGTTAGACTGGATCCTCAGAACAAGTTCTTCAGTATGAGGGTGGTGAGACAGGAAGACATTGCCCAGAGCAGTTGTGGATGCCTCTTCCCTGCAGGTGCTCAAGGCAAGGCTGGATGAGGCCTTGAGCAGCTGAGTCTGGGTGAGAGGTGTCCCTGTCCATGGCAGGGAGGTTGGAGTAGATGATCTCTGAAGTCACTTCCAGCCTGAGCCGTTCTATGATCCTACAGGTCCAGACAAAGCCAAACTTGTGCCAGCTGGAGGAAAACATCTGAGATCAAGCAGCTTGTTCCTTTCCTTCTGCACATATGCACTGACAACCTGTCTCTCAGTGTCATCTTCTGCATCACAGCCAGAGGTGTTGGACCCCAAGCAGCAACTATCTGCTGACATCTCATGCTTTTAGTGATGGTGTGGAAGAGGTAGAATTACTAATAGATCAGAGATAGCTCACACAACATCTCCTGCTCCTCAGTCTCATTCCTCTTTCAAAAAATTACCCACCAGGCTGCAGCCAGAAAAACACCTCAAAATCCAGCTGAGTGCTACTTAGACCCTCTATAAGCAGAGACTAAACAGATGACCTCTGTTTCAAAGCTCACCCTTACAAAGGAAATGCTGATAGCTCTCCTACCACCTGACTTCTCAATGGTCATTCCCACAGAGAAGAAATTACGGCCTTCCCCCCTTTCCTGCTGTGATAACTGATCCTCTTGAGCTGAAAATGCTCTGCTAAATGCCCTTCAAGAACCAAGCAAAGTGGAGTAATCTGATTCCTCCTATTTGTGCTACCTGCACTTCTGCTGAGCAACTGGGCAAACACTGATGTGAGTACAGGGGATTTCTGTGTGTCCCAGAGGAAAGTCCCTATAGGAAAGTCCCTGTAGCCCCTCGCAGAATTGGTTGAGTTGGAATTTACCTCCGAAGATCATCTCGTCTAACCCCCCTGCACTCAGCAGGGACATCCTCCACTAGAATAGGTTGTTCAGAGCCTTGTCCAGCCTCATCTTGAATATTTCCAGGGATGAGGCCTCAACTCCCATTAACTTGTTCTTAACATTTGTGACTGTTAAGCTCCTACAAGGAAAGCATCACATGGTAATTTGCAAGCTTATAGAGTTGAGAGAACAGGTCTGGTGAGAAGCAGCTGAAGGAACTGAGGTTGTTCAACCTGGAGAAAAGAAGGCTGAAAGGAGACTTTTTCACTCTCTACAACTCCCTGAAAGGAGGCTAGAGAGAAATGGGGGTTGATGTCCCCAGTAACAAATGATAGGACAAGAGGAAATGGCTTCAAGTTCCAGCAGGACAGGTTTAGGTCAACGATGAGAAGAAACTTCTTGATTGAAAGAGTTCTCAAAGACTGGAACAGGCTGCCCACAGAAGTGGTTGAATACCCATCCCTGAAGGTGTATCAGAGACAGAGATGTGGTGCCATGGTTTAGCACCAGCCTTGGTAGAGTTAGAAAAGGGTTGGACTCAATCTTCAATATCTTTTCCAATCAAAACAGCTCTGTCATTCTGTGCCAGCTTACACAAGGAGCAAGTCTGGTTTGCTCCAGTCTTGGAAAAGATCTGTTCCTATTACACTGCTTGCCAGCCATTCTACTCAAACAGGAGTTTCTATAAATTTCCAGTCAACAAATACATCTTCTGGCTTTCATCTCCAGTCATTCACCCTGGACTTGAGCACCTGCAGGGAGGAGGCATCCACAACTGCTCTGGGCAATATATTCCAGTCTCACCACCCTTGTACTGAAGAACTTCTTCCTAGGATCCAGTGTAACCCTGCTCTCCTTCAGCTTCAAACCATCCCCCTTGTCCTGTCCCTAGACACCCTGATGAAACGTTTCTCTGCAGCCTTCCTGTAGGATCCCTTCAGGTATTGAAAAACATCTGTAAAGTCCCCCTGGAGTCTTCTCTTCTCCAGCTGAACAATCCCAGCTGCCTCAGCCTGTCTTTGTAGGAGAGGTGCTCCAGCCCTTGGATTATCTTTGTGGCCCTCCTCTGAACTTACTCGAATAGCTCTGTGCCCTTCTGCTAGGGACACCAGAACTGGATGCAGTATCTGAGGTGGGGATCATCAGATCCATTTGCTGCAATAAATTGTCTGAGCAAGTACCCACAGTGTGGTTGTGCCTCAGCTCTCCTCCATTTGACTCCAGACCTTGTTTTTGATATGTGGTTGGCCCTTAAGTACACTTGTCCTTAAACATGTTATAGAGCTGAGGATCAATACAAATGAGATCACTCTCTACTAAAATAACCCTTCCTCCAAAACCCCAAACTCTTCTACTCTGCTCTTGTGAGTCAGTATAGTTCTGTAATCCTTCTTCAGTGATGAATATGCTGAGAGGTTGACATTCAAACCAAGCTGAAGCTATTCTGGTCTGTAGCAGAACAATCACACACCCAGCAACATCAACATGGCATCTTCTGGGGGAGGCTGAGGGGAGACCACATTGCTCTCTACAGCTCCCTGAAAGGAGGTTGCAGTGGCATGGAGGTTGGCCTCTTCTCCCTAGTATCAGGTGACAGAAAGAGAGGAAATGGCCTGAAAGTGTGCCTGGGAGAGTTAGGTTGGAGATAAAGAAAAATGCCTTTGCTGCAAGAGCTGTCTGAGATTGGGACAGCCTGCCCAGAGAGGTGGTGGAGTCACCATCCCTGGAGGGGTTCAAGAAATGTGTGGACATGGCACTTGGGAACATAGGGTAACGGTCATGGAGGTGTTTGGTTGAAGGCTGGACTCAATGACTCACAGATCACAGAGTGGCATAGTTTGGAAGGGACCTCAGAGATCATCCAGTTCCAAATCCCTGCTGTGGAGCACCTTCCACTAGACCAGGTTGCTCAAGGCCTCATCCAACCTGGCCTCTAGGGAGGGGGCATCCACAACCTCCCTGGGCAACCTGTTCCAGTACCTCACCGCCTTCACTAAAAATTTCTTCCTAATCTCCAGTCTCAATCTGCCCTCCTTCACCTTAAAACCACTCCTTTTCCAAGTGAACCAATTCTATGATCTTTTAACTGTACCCTCAAACACTGACAGTGCTCCTCAGCTCATCTCTGCCCTGCCTTGAGAGGAGGAGGAGGAGGAGAAGGAGAGGCTGTAGCACTCCCCACAGAAATGGTGGACTGCTGCCATATGCCCTTTCCCCTTTTTTTTTCTTTCCTCTTTTCCTTTCCAAATCTTCCATCTGCCTCCTGCAGCGCTTGCTGCAGCATCTCTGTGTGTAAATAGCCTGCTCCTCTATAATTAGCTTCCTCCTCTGTGGCTTAATCAGTGCTATTGTAAACCAGACACTGCCATAATTTGATCTGCTCTGTGGCAGGGAACTGTACCATGACTAAAATGTCCAGGCTGGTTGTAGCTGAAGGAGAAACATGTGCTGAGGGGAAGGGTGAGCCAGTGGTAAACTTCAGAGCACATGGCCATGTTTTAACCCCACAGCTCATCCTAGTTCCTATTCCTCACAGCCAGCCCTCTCCCCAGGGTGAAGAGGCACCCAAGGTTTCACTCCCTCTGCAATATCCAATGATCCTTGGCTACTCCATGCATTGCTACTGCAGAAGGAGAGGGATTGCTACATTCACTTAACAAGTGATCAGAGCCCCATCATTGAATGCTTTCCAAAGAGGTCCATTTGGGATTAGGAGCTCTTCATCTAGGAGAAGACAAAACTCTGTGTTTCTCCTAGCTGTACCTGTGGATGGGAAGGTGTTCTGAGCCTCAGCCTCCTCTTCTCCAGACTAAACAACCCCAGTTCCCTCAGATAGCCCTCAACAGACCTGTTCTCCAGACCATTTCCCAGCTTTGTTGCCCTTCTCTGGACCTGTTTCAGCACCTCAATGTCCTTCTTGGCGCGTGCTGCTCAAAACTGAATGCAAAATTCAAGGTGCAGCCTCACCAGTGCTGAGTACAGGGACACAATCTCTTCCTACACCTACTAGCCACACCATTGCTTATCCAGGCCAGGATGCTGTTGGCCTTCTTGGCCACCTGAGTGCACACTGTCACATTTTCAGACAGCTATCAGCCAGCATCCTCAGGTCTCTCTCTGTTAAGCAGTTTCCAGCCACTCTGTCCCAAGCCTGGTTGTTGTGATCCAGGTTCAGGACCCAGCATTTGGCCTTGTGGAATCAAAACTTTGAATCAAAGCTTTCTGGCTTTGAGCCATCCATAGTCAGACCTCACTAAACTCTAGAGTCTCCTTCTGCAGTTCTCTATAGACTGAGTAAGCATTGGCTGTGTTAGGAGGTGCAGACTGCTCACTGTGACCTGCTAATGACTTTAAGCTGGACTTTGTATTAAACATCTGAGAGTTTCTTAGATAATCTGTATTTTCCCTGTCAAGTCAGCCTGGTTTCAGAAGATCAGGTGTGCCCTCAGGAGCATCAACACAGTGCCAAAATTCCTCTGTATGCTAAATGTGGATCTGTGGGTGTATACTTGCATGGATGCAGCATGAGCAAGCCTGCTTGCCTCATGCTGCTAATTGCTTTCCAGCCTTTAGTGGTCAAACTCTCATTCAACATCATAACTCACCCTTTCCTGTATGACATCTGAGTGTTAACTCCAGAGCATCTTCAAGGTCTTTTACAACCTAAACCATCCTATGAATTGGATACAAGCAAAGAAGAATCATAGAATCATAGAATGGTTTAGGTTGGAAGGGACCTCAAGGATCATCCAGCTCCAACCCCCTGCCATAGGCAGGGACACCTCCCACTAGAGCAGGTTGCCCAAGGCCTCATCCAGCCTGGCTTTAAACGCCTCCAGGGAGGAAGCATCCACAACCTCCCTGGGCAACCCGTTCCAGTGCCTTACCACCCTCACTGTAAAGAACTTCCTCCTGACATCCAGTCGGAATCTCCCCTCTTCCAGCTTAAACCCATTCCCCCTCGTCCTGACATTACTAGACCATGTAAATAGTCCCTCCCCAGCTTTCCTGTAGGCTCCCTTCAGATACTGGAAAGCCACTATAAGGTCTCCTTGAAGCCTTCTCTTCTCCAGGCTGAAGAGCCCCAACTCTCTCAGCCTGTCCTCATAGCAGAGGTGATCATCTTCGTGGCTCTCCTCTGGACCCGCTCCAGCAGGTCTGAAAAGAAAAAGCTGGGCATTGCTTTCCAAGGAATTTTTCTGAGTCTACTCAGCACTGGAATACCAAGATACTTTTGGGAGCAGCAAAGAATGAGCTGGACAAGAGGAAATGACCATGCACAATACAGACAATGCACAAACAGACAAGAAGCCAAGCCAGGAGGGGAAGGAAGATGTGCTACATGTCCAGAAAGTCAATGATGAGATTCTGTGTCCGCAGTCAGGGGAGAAACACACCTACACAGCTGATGCAAGTGACATGGTGCTGTGCCAGCACAAGGGTGAAACACATGGGTAGCATTCACAGATCACCTGGTAGGAGATGATGTCCAGACAAGAGCCAGAAGGCGGCCAGAGGACCTGGCACAGAAAAGAAAGGCTGAGAGAGCAGGGTTTGTTCAGCTTGGAGAAGAGAAAGTTTAGGGATGACCTTATCACCATGGACCAGGACATAAAGGGTGGCTACCAGGAGGATGGAGGCTCCATTTTTACGAAGAGTCCCATGTTAAAGACAAGGGGTGATGGGAGCAAGTTCCTGCTGGGGAGATTCCCATTGGACTCCAGAAGAAAATGTTTCCTCATGATCGCAAGTCCAACACTGGAATCATCTCCTAAGGGAAGCAATGGACTCCCTTACACAGGACAGTTTGAAGACTCAGCTTGACAGGGTGGCTGGGCCAGCTCACTTCAACTCTACTGTGACCTAGACAGCTCGGACCAGATGATCTTCGGGGTCCCTTCCAACCTGGCCTTCTGCGCTTCTGTGGAATTGAATGCTTCCTCTTCAGAGGTCAAATTCCACCTCCACAAATCCACACAATGCAGCTCTGGCTTCCAGCCCTGTCAACAAGCTGAACTGAAAGCACATCATACCCCTGAAGGGGACCATTTTGTGGAAGGATGTGTCCTTTCCTGCTGGCAGCAAAAGCAGCGGTGCAAGTTGGATTCAGCCTGCTGGAGCTGTTGTTGACTCTCTCGAACGGCACAAACAGGCTGCTCCCAGAGCTCAGGGACTGGTGCAGACTTTCACAGGCTGCTGTAAGGCCAGAAGAAACTGAGTGGTGACAAATATTCTGTTCATTTGTGTTTGTGGTGTGTATGGGGTGGGCTACGTGTGCGAAGACCTCATTAGGTACTTAGAAATGCTGCTGGAAGAATCACAGAACCACATCATGCCAGGTTGGAAGGGATTCTAAGCATCTGCTTCTCCCTGAAAATGCTCTTCCAAGGGACCTCATTCTATGGCCCCAGTGCTCAACCCAAACCTGGGCCTCTGAGATACTGTCAAACAGACAAGATCAGCAGAGTGGTGGAGCTTCAGTCTCAGCAAGCAGAACTGCAGCATAATGTGCAGTCCCCTATGGCTCAGAGAAACAGATGAGATAAATCAGAAGGCTTTTCAAACCCCACAGCATCTCCAGGAACAGATACCTTGCCCAGCATGACAGTAATTGCTTTTTGTTTACTGGAGATTTTTGTCCTGGAAAAGGGCTCCTAATTTCTGTGCTTGTTTGGTGCAAAGGTAAGACTGTGAATCACAGACTGTCAGGGGTTGGAAGGGACCTCCTGAGATCATACAGTCTAACCTCCCCTTGCCACAGCAGGATCACCTAGAGCGAATTGCACAGGAACGCATCCAGATGAGTTTTGAAAGCCTCCAGAGAAGACCTATCTGGGCAGCTTGTTGCTGGGTTGTCACCCTCACAGGGAAAAAGTTTCTCCTTCTGTTCCCATAGAATCATAGAAACAACCAGGTTGGAAGAGACCTCCAAGGTGATCCAGTCCAACCTATCACCCAGCCCTATTCAATGAACTCTGATCCAACTTGCAACCACTGCCCTTTGTCCTGTCACTGGACATCACTGAACAGAGCCTGGCTTCATCCTCCCAACACTGCCCTTCACATCTGTCAGGGCTCAGTTTTGCCTGAAGACCTCCTGGCCCAATCCTTTATATTGATTTTTATGTTGCTACAGGCATTGAGCACCAGAAGTTACCCACTTCACTTCAGAGTTGCATGTTTTGTAGTCTGATCAGCTCAGGTTCCCTCAGCAAACACTAGGCTGAGTAACAGGATTCCACTGACTATAATTCCGACCATTACCCTGAACAGAATCATTTTGGGCGGTAAAAAGAACATGGGGTCCAACCATTCTCTAACTCTGGCAAGGTTGGGGCTAAACCATGGTCCTCAGCACCACATCTTGAATCCTTTGAAACACCTCCAGGGATGGGAATTCAATCACCTCCCTGGGCAGCCTGATCCAGGCTTTGAGAACCCTTTCAGTCAAGAAATTGCTTCTAAGATACAACCTAAACCTCTCCTGGGGCAACTTGTTATTTGGAAGAAGACATCAACAACCTCCTTTCAGGGAGTTGTAGAGAACAATGAGGTCTCCTCTCAGCCTCCCCTTCTCCAGCCTAAACAATCCCAGTTCCCTCAGATGCTCCCCACTAGACCCATTCTCCAGCCCCTTCACCAGCTCTGTTGCCCTTCTCAGGGCCTACTCCAACCCATCAGTGTCCTTCTTGACTGCCAAAAAACTGAATTCAGGATTCAAGGTGTGGCTTCTCCCTGGAGCCACAATAATTCCCATGGTTCTGCTGGCCACACCATTGCTGATCCAGGTGAGGATGCTGGTGGCCTTCTTAGCCACCTGGGCTCACACACTGGTCATCTTCAGCTGGCTGTCAACCAGTACCCCCAGGTCTTTTTCTGCTGAGAGGTTTCCAGCCACCCTGCCCCAAGCCTGGAGCATTTGTGGGGTTGCAGGACTCAGCACTTGGCCTTGGTGAACTTTGTACAACTGACCTTGGCCCATCAATCCAGCCTGTTCAGGTTCCTCTGCAAAGCCTTCCTATCTTCCAGCGGACCAACACTGCAAACCAATTTAATGTCATCTGCAAAGTCACTCAGGTTGCCTCAATGCCCTTGTCTAGACCATTGATAAAGACATTAAAAGAGAACTGGTCTCAGTACTGAGCCCCAGGGAACACCAACTGGATTTAACTCTGTTCCCACCACTCTTTGGGCCTGGTCATTAGATCCCTCTGTAGTGCCAGAGCTGCTGCTCAGCAGGGGATGCGTTTCCTTTAAGTGCACACAGATAGCTCATTCTGGCAGGCAGCCATTGCTCCTCTCTGCCTAAATTCCGGAGTGCCATGGCTGCAGTGTGAGTGGAACACAACAGACTCTGTGCTGCTCAGCAGCTCTTGCACCACCTCAGGAATTCACCGTAGTTACACAGGCAACACATTCCACACGGGGGTGGGATGCGAGGCTTTTCTGTATCGCATCACATTTTATCAGCAAGCACCGAAGGCTAATCTGCCAGCAGCAAAACAAACCTTATGCAGCATTTTCCCCTCCTGTACCTAATGTTTGGATATTGAGTGTCGACAAAGGGGAAGGGCTTCTCTAAACGACTGTGAGCAGAAAGCATAATTAGATTCATCTCTTGGAGCAGCAGGAAATCGTCTGCATGTACTTGAGAGTTCAGAAAGGCTTACAGACTTTGCTGAATAAAGATTGATGGATAAGGCAGATCTGCAACGGATCTGCCTCTTGGATTGCTGTCCTTCTGGCAGCACAGGTCCCACTCTGTAGGTGTTACTGGCTGTATTCATACAGTCGGAAAATGGTTTGCACTGGAAGGGACCTCAAAGATCGTCCAGTTCCAACCCTCTTGCCATAGGCAGGGACACTTCCCATGCCTCATCCAACCTGGTCTTAAAACATCTCCAGGGAAAGGACATCTAGAGCTTCCCTGAGCAACCTGTTTCAGTGTCTCACCACCCTCACTGTAAAAATTTCTTCCTAATCTCTGGTCTCAATCTCCCCTCTTCCAGATCAATGCTGTCATTGCCTTTCAGCCTGTCACTACAAGCCCTTGTCAGAAGTACCTCCCCAGCTCCCCTGTAGCCCCCTTCAGGTACTGAAAGGCTGCTCTAAATTCTCCCTGGAGCCTTCTCTTCTCCTGGCTGAACAGCTTCAACTCTCCCAGCCTGTTCCCATAAAGGAGGTTCTCCAACTCTCTGATTATCTTTATGGCCTCCTCTGGATCTGCTTTGACAGCTCCATGTGTCTCACAGGGGTGCGGCACCAGAACTGGACATAGCACTGCAGGTGCAGTCTCAGCAGAGCAGAGGGGCAGTATCCCCTCCTTGTCCTGCTGCTCTCACTGCTTTGGATGCACACAGCTGCCTTCTGGGCTGCCAGTGACCACTGCTGGCTCATGGCGAGTTTGCCACCACCTAAGACTCCCAAGCCCTTCTCATCCAGACTGCTCTCATGCCACTCCTCACCCAGCCAGGATTTGTGCTATATTCAAGTTTCTTAAAGTTCTTAGACATCCCTTCCAACAGAATCCCAACAGCCATTCAAGATATTCCCAAATGATGAAGAGTACAGGACAAATCCTTGGCCATCAGCCCAAACAACGGCGTATGCAGATATGGCTGAAGATTGACTCTATTAGATATGCCAAGCAGCAGCTTTTTTAAAAGCTGCTCCACAGCCAAGCCATTTAAAAGGTCTTTTCCTTTTTCAGTGGTGCCTGCTACAGAAAATGCAGCAAATCTCTTCCATTTTATTTTGTCCCTAAAGGCTCGCAACAAATAAACCAAGATAAACCCTGTCCAATGATCATAGGAAAATGCAGTTTGAAGGGGACCTCGGGAGACCATTTAGTGCTGATATGGCTCCCCTGTAACTAAGATTTCACTGCAGCAGCAAACACAGATATGTGGTCTATTTGTCTGAGCAGGCCTGGCTCAAACTTTGGTTTTACCGTGATCTGCTGCCTACCAAGAGACTGCTGGTTTGGGACTCAGTAGTGCTGTTTGCGCAGCTTTGCGCAGCTCTGTCTTCTTTTAACCACTTTGGTGTCACAATTGTAGAACTGTAGTGATAGGAAGGGACCTCCAGAGATCATCTAGCCCAACCTCCCCCACCAAAGTACAGTCAGGTGGCACAGCATCACATCCTGGTGGGTTTCAAAAGTCTCCAGAGAAGGAGACTCCACATCCTCTCTGAGCAGCCTGCTCTAGTGCTGTCACCCTCACAACATAAAACCTTTCCCATCCTTGGTTCTAGTCTGTACCCATTGCCCCTTGTCCTAGAACTGGGCACTACTGAAAGAGCCCACCCCATCCTCTTGACCCCCATCCTTTGAGTATTTATAATCATTACAGGATCTGCCCTCAGTTCACTCTTCTCTAGGCTGAAGAGCCCCAGGTCCCTCATCCTCTCCTCCTCAGAGAGCTGCTCCAGTCCCTTCTGCATCTTTGTGGCCCTCTGTTGGACTCTCCCCATCCTTTTTAAACTGGGGATCCCAGAACTGTGTGCAGTACTCCAGATGTGGCAGAGTAGAGGGGCAGGAGACCCTCCCTTAAGCAAACTCTTCTTAATGCTCCCCAGAATACAGTTGGCATCCTTGGCCGTGAGGGCACACAGCTGGCTCGAAGATGCTCCTTGGTTTAGGGTGTGTAAGGTGACCTAGCTCTGATTTCACTCAGGGTTTGTAGGTGCAACCATAACAAACTTAGCATAATAGTGAAGTAATAGGATTGGCACTGGAACTGAGAGGCAATGCCCTGAAGCTTCATCTCCCCTTAATCAATAATGTCATCTCCTGAGGAATTTTTCTAGCTCCAGCAGGAAAATACCAAACTCCTCACAGCCCTTCCGTCTTTATTCGGCCTCTCTTTCTGTACGACTCACAGCATTCACAGCAGGTGCCTGAGGTGACTGAATTATTTAAAGACCCTGGTTATTTTCTTTCCCCCCTCCTTCTAATTCTTCATTTCTTTTTGGCTTCATTGTAAAAGCTGAAAGGTATCAGTTTAAGTCTCTGCAATGAGCCCCTCCAAGTAGGACTCATCGTGCTGCTACTTTTAACTGCAGCAGTTTAATGATTTCCTGAGTTATTTAGCACCCTCCCACCCCCGTTGATTTCAGGTGGCAGTGAGCATCTCCAGCTAAGGCTCAGGCTGTCTTTGCTACCTCCCAGAGTGCTAGCAGGATGTTTAAAACTTTAAGCCAGACCCAGAGCCTGTGAATTCCTTAGTGTCTTCTGACATCCTGGGGCAGATATTCCCCTGTTGTGTATCAGGAAAGGGCCACTCAGCCATGCAGAAGACTCCTGCACCCAGAAAGCAGATTTCAGTGCAGTCAGATTAGACAGATTGAAAAAAGAGTTGTTTTTTTTTTTTTTTTAGAGAATCACAAAATGGTTTGGATTGGAAGGGACTTCCAAAAGTCATGCAGTCTAACCTACCTGCACTCAGCAAGGATATCTGCCACTAAATCAGGTTCCTCAGAGCCTTGTCCAGCCTCACCTTCAATATCTCCAGGAATGTCACCTCAACTCCCTCCCTAGGCACTCTGTTGCAGTGTTCCAGCACCCTCATGGTGCATAACTTGTTCCTAACATCCAATCTCAATCTGCTCTTCTCTCATTTCAAACCATTGCCCTCATCCTGTCACTGCAGCCCCTTGGAAGCAGTTCCTCTGCAGCCTTCTTGTAGGCAACTTCAGATACTGGAAGGTTGCTCTAAAGTATCTCTCCCAGCCTGTCCTCATATCAGAGGTGCTCCAACCCTCTGATCATTTTTGCATCCCTCCTCTGGGCCCTCTCCATCAGGTCTATGTCTTTCCTGTGTTTTAAGGGCTCCACAGCTAGATTTTTTGTTGGAAAAAACCCTGAAGATCATTGTGCCCAACCATTGCTTAACTAGTGCCATTATGCTAATGGCCAGCATCTCTCATTCTAGGGAAAGGAGATCCTGCCCCTTTCTTCTACTCTTCTGAGACCACACCTCCAAAACTGCATCCAGTTCTGGTATGCCCAGCATAAGGAGCACACAGAGCTGCTGGAGTGAGTCCAGAGGAAGTCACAAGGAACATCTAAGGGCTGGAGCACCTTTGCTGTGATGACAGGCTGAGTGAGCTGGGGTTGCTCAACGTGAAGAAGAGAAGACTCTGGGGGAACCTTAGAGCTGCCTTCCAATACCTGAAGGGATCCCACAGGAAGGCTGCAGAGGAACTTTACATCAGGGTATCTAGAGACAGGACAAAGGGAATGATTTGAGGCCCAGGGAGAGCAGGGTTAGACTGGATCTTAGGACAAGTTCTTCAGTACAAGGGTGGTGAGACTCTGGAATAGGTTGTCCATGAAGGTTGTGGTTACTTCCTGCACTGGGAGTGTTCAAGGGCAAGCTGAATAAGGCCTTGAGCAACTGACTCTAGTTGAGAGGTGTGCCTGCCCATGAAAAGGGGGTTGGAGTAGATGATCTCTGAGATCACTTCAACTTGAGCCATTCTATGAGTCTATGAACTTAAAATGCTACATATTTCTCCTCCACTTACTGTACTCCAGAGAGGTGGAGAGGAAAAAAACTCAACAAACAACCACCCAGCTAAACATAATAATTCTGCTATTAAATTCACAGCATTAAAAAAAATCTCCTCTTTTTTTTCCTCCCAATGCACTTAGATGTTCAACTGGAAAAGGAGTTGTTTCCCTTGCCAATGAGGAAAGCAAGAGGCCCAAGTTGTCATGGTCTGTTAATACACTCTGCATTTCTGCTCACCATCTGGCTGCTTTCAGTGCTTTTGCCACTCAGGGAGAATGTCATTTACAATCAATTTCAACAAATACCATATGCATTAGGTTGGGAAAACAAATGGTATTGCAATGCTACACATTGGAGAAGAGTTTCAAGTTCACCAGATCCTTCAAGTAGTAGAGTTTGGAGTTTGAGTTTTGTTTATTGCCTTTTTTCTAACTCTCAGAATCATGAAAGGGTTTGAATGAGAAGGAGTGTTAAAAGTCATCTGGTTCCAACTCTGGTTCCATCACAGGTAGAGACACCTCCTACTACACCAGATAGTTCAAGGTACCATTCATACCAATTTTCAAAAATTCCAGGCTTGAAGCCTCCACAAATTCCTTGGGCAACCTGTTCCAGTGCCTCGCCACTCTCATAGGGAAGAATTTACTCCTAAAGTCTCATCTCAATTCAGCTTCTCCCAACTTGAAGCCATCAGCTCTTGTTCTGTCACTTCATGCCTTTGTCAAGTCCCTCTCCAGCAGCCCCCGTCAAATACTGGAAGGCTGCCCCCAAAGCCTTCTCTTCTCCAGGCTAAACAATCTAGCTCTGTTACCCTGTCTTTGTGTGAGAAGTGCTCCAGCCCTCAGACAACCTTTGTGGCCTCCTCTGGACCCACTCTAATATGTTTTTTTTAATGCTGTCTGCAGCCCAGCAGATTTGAGACTGAAGATCAGTTGGCAATCCTGCAGGCTCAGCTCAGCTGCATAGGCTGAAATACACCGAGATTGAGGAAGTCTTCCTAGAGTCTGAGCTCGAGAACAGCTCACAGGTACCTTCGCCAAAGCACAAACCATGGCCTGTCAGAGAATATTTCCTACTTTGAACTAGAGCAAGCACATGAAGGATTTATAACAACCAACACCAGGGCTTCTAACACTAGATTCTCTTGTGATAGAAGAAGAGGAAATGGCTTGAAATTGCAGCAGGGGAGGCTTAGGTTGGAGATAAGGAAAAATATCTTTTCTGCAAGAGTGGTCAGAGATTGGAGCTGGTGACGCCCACCACCTCCCTGGGCCACCATGTCTGAAGGTGTCCAAGACATGGACATCCACCAGGTGTGGACATGGCATTCTGGGAGATGGTTTAACGGCCATGCTGGTGTTAGGTTGAATGGGACATGGTTTAATTGCCATAGTCTTAGGTTGAAGGTTGGACTCCATGATCTTGGAGGTCTCCTCCAACCAAAATGACTCTATGGTTTTGTGATTCAGGAGCTGGCTTGCACCTACTGGAGATTCAGTGTGAAAAAAATCAAGAACCTTTGCCATTTAACTCCTCAAAGTCCCTTCCATGAGTGTTCAGATATCCAGGCATGAAGGGAGGTTCTTTACAGCTCCTCTGTATTTTAAGGGACAGGAATTGAGGTTTGAGAATAATTCCACTGAAGCAGTGCTTTAAGTCAAGTTCTAACATTTTTCTTTTCTGACAAAAAGAACTCTGAACAGCAAAATAATCATCATCAGAATTTCATTAATCTTTTCATGTGTTTGAAAGTTCAGAGAGTAAATATTTTAACAGTGCTTCTAATTAGTTAACAGAGTAATCTAGTCTTGCAAGGAGAACATATGGAAGACTTCTACTGAAGTTGAATATTAACAGATGGGACTTTCCAGGCAGTCAGCATTTAGTCAGATTGATGGAGGATTAGCTAAACTGGAGTTTTACCACAAGTTTGGACCAATTCTAACGTTTCTTTGCTATTCAGGACACAATAACTGCCAGATTAGCACACAGAGTCTCACTCTCACAGCAGCATGAGAAGCATTGGTAAGGGGAAGGTGTCCCTGCCCATGGTGGGGGTTGGAATGAGATAATCTTTAAGGTCCCCTCCAACCTAAACCATTCCAGGATTCTATGATATTCTTCACTATTAAATACACTCACACCATCCTAACACTGGAACAGTGAAGCTGTGGAGATTCCAAGCCTAGAAGTGTTCAAAATCATGTTGGATGGTGCCTCAAGCAATGTGGTCTACACAAGAGGTTCCCTACCCATGGCAGAGGAGTTGGAACTGGATGATGTTTAAGGTCCCTTTCAACCCAAACCACTTTGTGAGTCTATGATCCTATAACAGACACAAAGTGGGATTGAACTGCTATTCAAGTCACTAAAAGTGCTCCCAAGATGATCTCTGGAATCTCACCTCAACAACAACGTGAATGACATGGAAGAACTGCACAGAATGAGGTTAGAAGTACTTGGCTACACCACCTCCCCCCTCTCCCCTGCCCTCCCCATTAGATGATAAATGCAGGTGCTCTATGGAAGTATGCCAACTTTACCAGTGTGACAGCAAATACTGCCAGCCTGACCTCAGGTATGTTGAAGATGATCCAGCAGAATACTCAGGTGGCCAAGAAGCAAACAATATCCTGGCCTAGAATCAGAAACTGTGTCCATCATGACCAGGGAACTGACTGTCCCCCTGTACAGAGTATTGTCAAAGCATAGCCAGCAGATGGAGGGAGGTCATTCTGCCTCTCTGCTCTGCTGAGGCCTCACCTGCAGTGCTGTGACCAGCTATGAGCTCTCCATCAGAGAAGAGGCATGGACCTGCTGGAGGGTTGCTGGGTGGTCTCCCCAGAGCCTTTTCTTTTCCAGGCTAAGCAACCCCAGCTCCCTCAGCCTTTCCTCATAACAGAGGTGCTCCAGCTGATTGATCACTTGCATGGCCCTCCTCCAGATGCACTCCAGCAGGTCCATGTCCTTCCTGTGTTGGTGGTTCCAGAGCTGGACACAGCAGCGCAGGTAAGGTCTCACCAGAGTGGCAGAATTGCCTCTCTCCATCTGCAGGCCACATTGCTTTGGATGCAACCCAGGCTGCCATTGGCCTTCTGGGCTGTCAGTGCCCGTTGCTGGCTCATGTCCAGCTGCTCACCCACCAGCACCCTCAAGACCTTCCCTGCAGGGCTGCTCTCAATCTCATCCCCCAGCCTGGATTGATATCAAGGGTTGCCTCAACCTAGGTGCAGGACCTTGCACTGTACCTTACTGAATGTGATGAAAGCCACCCTTGCTTCCCACTCTAAGTAAATTAAAACCAGTGACACCAGTATGTACCAGCATGTACCAGCTACCACAGCACGCAGCTTCTGAAATTATCTTCTGCTTTTAGGTGCTGAAATCGGAACTGAGTGTAGTTCCCAAAGTTGTGTCTTTATGATGCAGTTTTTCAACATAAAAAAGGCAATTCTCATAAATAAGTGTTCATACCAACCCCCAACAACAGAACTCCAGAGATCTGATAAACACAAATTTAAGAAGAATATGCCAAAAGAAATGTTGCTGCTGTTGTTCATGAGAATTGCTCCTACATGAAAATGGGATGTCTTTAAAAAGAGCTACATGGAGGATAAGGCTAAAGGGGCTCCTGTGAGATTTATTGTTCCCATTCTGAATCAGACTGCAGACCCATGTGAAAATAACAAATGCTAGATGCAGAACTGATAAAACACTTTCCCCATCACTAATCTTCAGAGCTGCACCAGAAGATACCAGTGGAAGATAACTGCACCAGCATTCAGAAGAGCAGCATTTGTTTCGATCTACGGAACGTTGCCAAAGCAAAGGGAAAAGATTAAGTAAATGAAGTTACTTTAGGAGTTCAATCAGACATGGAAGGAAACTTTCTTTACATGAACTTGCTTGCAGAATACTTCTGACTCCCCTTAAAGCACCCAGTGTTTACTACCATTCACAGAATGGTTTGGGCTGGCATGGAACTCAAAGGTAAACCAGTTCCAATTCCCTGCCATGGGCAGCGACAACTTCCACTAGTTCAGGTTGCTCAAGGGCTCATCCAACCAGGCCTTGAACATCTCCAGGGAGGGAGCATCCACAACTCCCTGGGCAACCTGTTCCAGTGTCTCACCACTCTCACTCAAACCAACGTCTTCCTACTCTCCAGTCTCAGTCTCCTGTTTTCCACATCAAAGCCATTACCCTTATCCTTTCACTACAAGTCCTTGTCAAAAGTCCCTCCCCAGCTCTCCTGTAGCCCCACTTCAAGTACTGGAAGGCTGATCTAAGGTCTCCCTGTGGCCTTCCCTTCTCCAGGTTGAACCACCCCAGAACTCTTGCAGCCTATCCATTGCCTACCCATTCACAGTGAATGTGTCAAGCTTTTGCCCTCAGTCTTCCTGTGTCATCCTGCAAGTGGGGCTGCCTTCCTTGCTCTCCCTTACTATCACAGAACAATGTTGGTTAGAAAAGCCCTCTAAGATCATCCAGTTCAACCATTCTCTAGCTCTACCAAGGCTTGGGCTAAACCATGGCCCTTAACACCATCTCTGCCTCTTTGAAACACCTCCAGAGATGGGGATTCAGCCATCTCCTGGGGAACCTGTTCCAGTCTGAGAACCCTTTCCATCACAAATTTGCTTCTAATAACCAACCTAAACATCCCTAGTGGAACTTGGGGCCTTTTTTCCTCTTCCTATTGTTACTAGAAAGAATAGATTGCCCCTGACCTGGTTCAAATCTCCTCTCAGGGAGTTGTAGACTAAGCCTCTTCTACTCCAGACTAAACTCAGCTGCTTCTCATAAGTTGGTCAGAAACACAGCCTTCAACTTGTGTAGCCCATAGATACAAAAAAAACCTTCACAGATCCCTAGCTCAGTGTTTTGAGGAGTAAAAACAGGAGATGAAGAATATTTTCTGCAGTATTTAATGGCCAAACACCTAACTTGCTGCGATCACTGTGCCCATCCTTCACAGGATCATCTGGCTCAATCAAACCAACCAGCTTGCAAATCTCATTTGAATTCTTAAAAGCAACTCTAATTTATCATGTTCCTTCCTAAGGTCAAGCGTAGTCTGTATTCTTCTTCAAATATTCCAGCATGGTAAGTACCATAACTGCATAATGAAAGGAAACAATTCTTACTTGGGGAAAAATTTCAGTGGGTAAAAGAAGAGGCAAAAGAGAAGATCCAGGGTGGGAGGGCACCAGGAGAGGGGGCCTGGGGCAGAACTGTGCCAGGAGAGAGAGGGCACGGGATGGGAGGGTGCTAGAGAGAGGAGGTTTGGGGCAGGAGGGTGCAAGACCAGAAAGACAAAAAGAAAAAGAAGAAAAAAAAAACCAAGAAAACAACCACAGACAACCACCCCCCCCCACCCACCCCCCCAACACAAACTCAACACAACAAAAGAAAAAGGAAGAAAAGAAAGAAAATGATACAATAAATAAACCCCCCCTCAACTGTGCTGTAGCTGTTGTGAATTTCAGCTTTTCCACAGCACATTGCTATGCTGGCTGGTTTCCACAGGAGCCTTGCACACCTCCTGACTGCCACACATCTCTTTGTTTCTGTACATCTGTACACTTCTGCCTGGAATGCTCAGAGCAATCGATCCAACATGTCAAAGATCAGCAAGGCTGGGAATTGTATCTTTACAGCAGTGCTTGGCTAAGATGTAGCTTGAAGTACAACAGTAACTGATGGACTTTGCAGGCCCATAGGAAAGCTCAGGCAGCTTGGAATCAGAAGATCATTTTGCTTGGAAAAGACCTATAAAGCCTGTACTGGGACCTGTGCTGTTTAACATCTGTCAGTGACATGGGCAGTGACATTGAGGTTTGGAATGACACCAAGCTGTGTGGCCCAGCTGACACACTGGGCTCATAGCGACAGCACAAGAGGCAATGGCTTTGAGCTGGAGCAGGGCAGATTGAGTCTGCAAATTAGGAAGAAATTATTTCCAGTAAGGATGGTGAGACTCTGGAATAGGCTGTCCATGAAGGTTATGGATGCCTCCTCCCGTGGAGGTGTTCAAAGCCAGGCTGACTGAGACCTTGAACAACGTGGAGCAGTGGAAGATGTTCCTGCCCATGGCAGGGAAGTTGGAACTGGATGCCTTTAAGATACCCTCCAACCCAAACCATTCCACGAATCAATTAAACTCTCCAATGGAACCAAGTGTTTGTTGTCCTGTGCAGCACTATGGCAGCAAGGCTTGAGCAGTGCTGCCTTGATGACCTGAGCTGCTAGTAGCTCTGTTCACTCACAGCTATGGACTTCAGTGTGGATTTAATTGCAGTGCTATTTGGAGCTGACTCACTTAGGCTTGTCTGAACATCACAGCCAAAAATCTGAGATGTGGTACTTCTCCAGATCGTATAAGTTTTATGTCTGCAGGGAATTCTGCATCCCTTGTGAGCTTAGATCATCCTCAGGGAACAGAAATAGATCTGCAATCTGACGTTTGTGCTCCTTAATTGCAGCCAAATGTATTCAATGTGTATTCCATGACTTCTGCTGCATTTTCTGGGCTTCCCAGTTTGTCACTGAGCAGTGTAGCAGCCATACTGGAAACTAATATTGATATTTAGCAATTAAAACTTTCCCATCCCTGGAAGAGTTGAAAAGAGGCAGAGATGTGTTTCTGAGAGCCATGGTTTAGCATCAGCCTTGGTAGAGTTAGAGAATCGTAGGACTCGACGATTTGTAGATTCACAGAATGGCTTGGGTTGGAAGGGACCTTAGAGATCATCCAGTTCCAACCCCCTTCCATGGTGGTGGTGGGGGACGGACGGGGACAGGGACAGGGACATCTCTCACTAGCCAAGGTTGCTCAAGGCCTCAGTCAACCTGGTTTTGAACACTGCCAGGGAGGGGGCATCACACAGCTTGGTGTCATGCACAAACTTTTTGAGGATGCCTCAATCCCACTGTCAATGTCACTGACAGAGATGCTACACAGTACTGACCCAAGGGACACTGACTACTAAGTCCCCATTTGAAGGGCTAACTACTGATTTAGAGACTTCCATTTTTAGAGGCTTTGGAAAATCTGAAGATGATTTATTCTGAGGTGCTGGGTGACTACAGGGCAGGCAAGCAGAAAAGTCTGTGTCTTAAGCACAAGAATTTGGCTTTTAGTGGTGCCCTCTGGCAAGCTGGGTCTAGAGGTTAATGCATGAAGCACAATTAAATGAAGCCCTGCACCATTTTAATACCAGCTCTCAGGCTTTGAAGTTCAGCAGGCTTCTGTGGGCATGCTTTTTCCACACATTTTATTAAAAGTTGGGAGAGCTTCTAAATTCTTCAGCAGTGAAATGTGGTGCTCAAGGAGGAGAAATCCAGCTGCACTTCTCACACTTAACAGCATGTAGGGGACATACAGAAAGCCCTCCAGGCACAGTATCCACACCAAGTCCCAGAACTCAACTGTCAAAATTCAGGCCAGCTCACGCAGATTAGTTTCCCTGCTGGCAAACAAAATGCCAGGGAAAGGGGAACGGTTTCCTAGCCAACAGTGTTCACTGAGGCAACGTTTACCTGGAGTCTTTGCTGACTCTTTAGAGTAGAGTCCTACTCAGATCCAAATGCAGCCAGGCTATGTCCTCCAAGAATTTCTCCAGCTTATTTATTATCAGGGAACTGTTTGAAAGAGTCCAGCACAGAGTCACAAGGATGCTGAAGGCAGCGGAACACCTCCCTGCTGAGGAAAGGCTGAGGGAGCTGGGGCTCTGTAGTTTGGAGAAGAGAAATCAGAGGGGGTGACCTCTTTAATGTTTACAAAGATGTACAGGGCAGCGTCAGTAGGACAGAGGCAGTCTCTGCTCACTGATGTCCAGTGAAAGGACAAGGGACAATGGGTACAAGCTGTAGCAGAAGAGGTCCCAAGGGAACATAAGGAAAAAATTTCAATGTGAAGGTGACAGAACACTGGAGCAGGCTGCCCGTATGTTGTGGAGTCTCTGCTCTGGAGACATTCAAAACCCACCAGGATGCATTCCTGTGTAACCTGCCCTGGGTGATCCTGCTCTGGCAGCGGGGCTGGAATGGACAATCTCTGGAGGTCCCTTCCAACCCCTAACGTTCTGTGATTTTATGACAATGCCTTCAGACCATTCTGGAGATGACATTGTTGAGCAAGGGATTCTCACCATGATGTAGCTAACCAGATAATGAAACCTTGGTATTGTTTCATTGTAACAGTGTGCAATTATTCCTTAAATGCAGATTCCTGCATCTGTTCATGGACATTTGGCCACATTTTGACACTTGTGAGAGCAAAGAGACACCAAGAGATGACAGAAGGCTGCTCAGTAAGGTACAGCTTTTCACACTAGTGGAGAGAAAGGAATTGTAGGCTGTTAGTCTGGTTTGTTTGGTATAATGGCTTTTAACTATCTATCGTTTATTTAAGCAGACAACAATAATCCTTCATTTTAAAGATGCACAGAGCGACTAAGAGCACTCTGGGTTGTTTTTTTTTGTCTGAGAAGAAAATTGCCCTGCAGATGTAGATGGTCATGCAACCAGTCTGGGGTGACAGCTGGTATTTAAATGGAAAATTAATTCTTCTCAGCCTGTCAAAGCAAGGACCTTATCTTCCAAAGGAAGTGTGAGATTGCTGAACACCCTGCATATCACAGAAATCACTGAGAGGAAGAAGAAATAAGGGAGGTGTAACTAGAAGTCCTCTTTCCCCACGAAAGCTGCAACTTGCATGCAAACTCTGCTCCCATATATCTCAGGGTATAGGGCAGCAAAGGAGAAGCATTCCTGTAACAATGGTGACAGTTCAACAAATCCTAGGGAGGTAGTGTCTAACTGTGCTAAAGCTCACAGTTAGCTCCTGCTCCCTCTCACCCAGCAGTGTACTTCTGGAGTCTGCTTTTAAGCCCTAAGACACATTTGCAAAGATTCACAGATTGCATTGGGTTGGAAGGGACCCTTGAAGGTCACCTTGCTGAGCCCCCCTGCACTCAGCAGGGACACATTCAACTAGGTCAGGCTGCCCAGGGACACATCAGGTCTGACCTTGAATATCTCCAGGGGTGGGACCTCAGCCACATCACTGGGAAACCTAACCTGTTCCAGTATTTCACCACCGTCATGGTGCAGAACTTTATCCTGATGTCCAACCAACATCTACTCCACCTCAGTTTCAAACCACTGCCTCTCATCCTATCACAGCCTTCCTGTAGGACCCCTTTAGATACTGAAATTTAGCTCTAAGGTCTCCCTGGAGCCTTTCCTTCTCCAGGATCACAGGATGTTTGGGGTTGGAAGGGACCCAAAGAGATCATCAAGTCCAACCTCTCTGCTGGAGCAGGACAATAAGGACAATACTATATACCACAGACCACAGAGGAACACATCCAGACAGGCCTTGAAAGTCTCTAGAGAAGGGGACTCCACGACCTCCCTGCAGAACCTGTTTCAGTGATTTGTGACCCTTACAGTAAAGAAGTTCCCCCTTGTGTTGAGGCGGAACCTCTTTTGCTGCAACTTACACCCATTGCTCTTTGTCCTATGATAGGGAGCAAGTGAGCAGAGCCTGTCCCCCCCCTCTCCTGGCCAGCCTTCAGATACTTACAAACATTTATCAAATCCCCTCTCAGTCTGCTTTTCTCCAAACTAAAAAGCCCCAGGTCCCTCAGCCCCTCCTCATAGGCCATGCCCTCCATTCCCCTAATCATGCTCGTAGCCCTCCTCTGGACCCTCTCCAGCAGATCCCTGTCCCTCTTAAACTAGGGAAACTCTCCCAGCCTGTCCTCGCAGAATTGCTTCTCACTCTGTGACGCTACGAGTAGAGCAAGAACTACCACATGTACAGGACTGCACAGTAATCATTCCCCAACAGCAACTGTGAACATCCTTCATGATATATGTACCAAAATCAGATGTTCTGGACTGAATTAAAATTCCTGGCCCATGCGAGTTTGTGATACCATGCTCATGTCCTCTACTTGAGAAGCACTTTGATAGATAAGGCAAACCAAAGAACAACAGGAACACAGACATGACTTCTGAACTCTTTCTGAAAGACTATAGAGCAGCATTGTTCCAAAAGATGTACTGGGACAGCTTTTAGCTGAAGTATATCAGTTTTGTTTCGTATATTTCTGGGCAGTGATTCCTACCTCTTCCAAAAGCTGCCCAAATATGGATTGACAGAATGGTTTGGGTTAAAAGAGACTTCTAAGGCTGCCCAGGTAGGTGGTGGAGTCACCATCCCTAAAGATGCTCAAGAAAAATGTGAGCATAGCACTTTGGGACACGGTTTTAGGGCTGTGGTGGGCTTAGGTTGAAGGTTGGACTGGATGATCTCACAGGGCCTCTCCAGCTGAAACAATTCATGATTCTGAGTTCCAGAGAAAGACAGGACAGCTCTTTAAGACTTATCTGCAGCCAGCTTGGCAGAAGTCACAAGAGCAGCACTCAGCAGAGTTAGGAACCAAGCACTGAGGATACATCCCGAGGTATGCACACTAACAGCAGCTTACACCAATCTTCCCCTCCAGTAACCTCACAGAACGGTGGAGATTAGAACAGACCTCTGGAGAATCTGCTCTCATCCAAAGGAAAATGCAGTGTGGTTTGTCTTCAGGCTGTGTGCTCTGCCATAGGGGGAGTTTTTGCCAGGAAAGGTGACTATGAACATCCCTGCACACAGAAGAGGTGTGCAGAGGAATACACCTAATTGTAAAGCCATAGACAGCACAGAGTAAGTTCTCCAAGGCCTGCTGTAGACCATGCTGCATGCTGCTGCCAAACTAATGATCTGGATGCAGATCATGGGCTCTGACTGCAGATGTTAAGAGCACACGATTCCTAACAGATGCATAATCTGATTAAATCCAAGAGGCAATGATATTGTCAAAACGCATTAATCACTCTTCAGAGCCACCCTGATGCAGGCTTTACTGACAGCTGTAATGATCATACTGTCTGTGCAGGTACTGCTACTCAGCAGAGTTACCCACTGGGTCTCCAAGAAAGGATCACAGGCTGGGCTGCATGAAAGGCAGTAAGGCCAGCAGATGGAGAGAGAGGTCAACTTGCTCCTCTGCTCTGGTGAAACCTCACCTGCAGTGCTATATTCAGCTATGGAGTCCCCAACACAGGAGCTGATGGAGCAGGTCCAGAAGAGGCCACAAAGGTGGTCAAGTGGCTGGTGCACCTCTGCTACAAGGACAGGCTGAGGGAGCTGGGGTTGTTCAGCCTGGAGAAAATTTCAGGAATACCTTAGAGCAGCTTCAGCAGCTTTCCACCTGAAATGGCCTAACAAGAAGGCTGCAGAGGGACTGTTCCCGAAGACCTGCAGTGACAGGATGAGGGCAATGGTTTGAAATGAGAGAACAGGTTGAGATTGGATGTTAGGAACAAGTTCTGCACCGTGAAGGTGCTGAAACACTGCACCAGGGTGCCCAGGGAAGTAGCTGAGGCCCCATCCCTGGAGATATTCAAGGTGAGGCTGGATAAAGCTCTGAGTAACCTGATCTAGTGCAAGACATTCCTGTTGACTGCAGATGACCTTTGGAAGTCCCTTCCAATCCAAACCATTCTATGATTCTATTCTACAGTTCTATGACATTCAAAGTCAGGCTTGATGAGGCTCCGAGTAACCTAATTGGGGATGTCCCTGTTGAGTGCAGGAGACTTGGACTAGATGACCTTTAGAATGCACTGGGTTGGAAAGTACTTCTGTGATTCTATTGATATGCAGGTTCTGCTCTGGGTTGCTGACCTGAGACATTTCTCAACGCCAAAACCAGTTTCCATGTCATTTTACAAAACACTCTTGTTTCCTGTCCCTCACCAATCACCATCTTAATGCTTGCCTCAGAATACCTGAAAACCTCCAGCTCCAGAAGCCTGTCATTGACTAGCATAGTCTTCATTATCCAAACTACTTATTAATTATCTGAAGCTGGAACAGGTTGCCCAGGGAAGTTGTGGATGCCCCATCCCTGGAGGTGTTCAAGGCCAGGTTGGATGAGACCTTGAGCAACTTGCTCCAGTGGAAGGTGTCCCTACCCATGGCAAGGCATTGGAACTAGGACTGCTCTTACCTCTCAGTCTGGACTGATACCAAGGGTTGCCTCGACCTAGGTGTAGGATCCTGCACTCAGCCTTATTGAACCCCATGAGTTTTTCCAGGGATGAGCCTCCACCACTTCCTTGGGCAACTTGCTCCAGTTTTGTGCCGTGCTCACCATGAAAAAATTCTTCCTAATGTCCAACCTAAATCTCCCCCTGTCTAGTTTAAACCTGTTTCCCCACAAACTAGCTCTAAAAGCCCTTGCAAAAAGGCTCTTTCCAGCTTTCCCTGGGAAAAGGGAGCTTACCTGAAGGGCCCTTCAGGTAGTGGAAGGCTGCTATAAACAAACATTCTGCTCTGGTGTGACCCCACCCGGAGTACTATCTCCAGCTCTGGAGCCATGGGTGGAACACAAGACTGTGTATGGTTGAATGTAACTAAAAATGCCTGTCTAAAATCAGGGTGAGAGTACTCTGTCTGCAGGCTGGAACCCTCCTGAAGAAGTGTTTGCAGATGCTTGAGGAGCTGGAGTGAACACATAGAAGGGCAACAAAGCTGAGGAAAGGGATTGGAAAGCAGCTTTTATGAGAAGAGGGTGAAGAAGCTGGGATTAGTTAACCTACAGAAGAGGAGACCTCATTGCTCTCTACACCTCCCTGAAGGAAGGTTGGAGTGAGGCCAGTGTTGGCCTCTTCCAGTAACTGACAACAGGACAAGAGGAAATGTCCTCAAGCTGCACCAGGGGAGGTCAACATTGGGTATTAGGAAGAAAATTCTTTCCTGCAAGACGGGTCAGGGATTGGAACAGGCTGCCCAGGGAAGTGGCAGTCACCATCCCTGGAGGTGTTAGCAAGTAGATGTGGCACTTCAGGAAACGGCCTACTGGTCATGGAGGTGTTAGCCAGACACCTTGATGATCTTACAGGTCTTTTCCAGCCTTTATGATTCTATGAGTTCACATCCCTGGAGGCTGAGATGTGGTGTTAACAGCCATAGTTTAGCACCAGCCTTGGTGGAGTTAGAAACTGGTTGGACTGGATGATCTGAAAGGGCTTTCTAACCAAAACAATCCTCTGAGTCTATATGAAAATGATGAGGCAAATATTTTCATTTGCAGTTTCTGGTTTCATTTTCTCTTTTCCCCTCAGCCAGTGGCAAAGGAAGGTTGAAGCTGTGTCTGCCATGCAGCTTTCCTGCAGTAAAGCTTCTAAGGACACAGCATCCTTGTGCCCATGGTGGACACTCAGCCACGTGGCTGTCAGCTCTCCTTAGCTGTAGGGCACTGAACCTGTGTTACAAGGCACATGTAACAAGTACAGGTGCAGCGCAGCTCTGCTACAGCAACTTTGTTTTTCTTAAGCTTGTTAATGTGTTACAGGCATAAATATGGTAAATGCAAATGTAACGAAGGCATCTGCATTTTTCTGATGGCGAGGTTTTTTTTGTGGGGGGGTTAGGTTGTTTTCTTTTTGAGGGAAAATTATTCATTTCTTCACTCTGCATATCAGAGAAGACTCCTTTCTGACACAATTTCTGGGGTTTGGGTGAAGGTTTTGTATTGGAAGACAGCTTGCAATCCTCAACACCCTCTCCTCTTCCCTGCAAACATCTAGGGCAGCTATTTTCTCCTTCAGATGACAATTTTCATTTCAAGCAAGGCTACAAGAGGTCATTTAGCTAATTTATGTGGAGATGAGGGAGGGTTGGTGGCACAGGCTTGAGAAATCCGAGAGGTGTGCAGCAAAATAAGACTGCAAAAATAGTTGATGAAGTGCCATTGCTGTCAGCATTTGCAACTGCAGATTAAGGTGTTCACATCCTAATTTAGCCTTGTGCTTGAGGCACACCATTAACCTCCTGACAGCTAGCAAAGTGCGTGCACTATGGATCACCTGAGCTTCCCTCCCACCAAACGTTGACTGTTTAAGTGCTGCAGAAGTGTTAAAACTCTCTGGCCACAGGATCCTCTTCTAATTTTAACCTGGGAGTGATTAGCTGGAGATAGGAAGATGATGCTATGGAAAGGGACAGCATGTTGCTTCTGAAATACAGACAACTATTGTCACACACATCAACAGCCTGCCTTCTCCTCTCCAAGCTGTGCACTTCAGCAAATTCCAGAAAAATAAAAATTCAGACTGGTATCTATGAGCAATTCCTCTGCTGGTGCAATGTTATTCCAGGAACTGCACTCTGCCAATGCCAACACTTGGCACAGATTTGGCTCCAACCCTTGTCCTGCTTTGAAGCAGATTTTAACTATCACACAGAGGGGGAGGGAGATGGTGGGTGGGGCACTGGGGCTTTTTTGGTGACAGTTGTCTGTTGGATTTGGTATTTGAAACATAGCTGCTGTTACAAAGCATACTTGCATTCATCTAAATCATAGAGTTGCTTTGGCTGGAGAAGACCTCAGAGATCCTTGGAGGCCATGCTGGACAGGGCCTTGAGCAACCTGGTTTAGTGGAAAGTGTCTCTGCCCATGGCAAGGAGGTTGGAACTAGATGATCTTTAAGGTCCCATCCAGTCTAAATCAATCTATGAATATATGAATTACATTCAACCATTCTCTAACTCCACAAAGGCTGGTGCTAAACTATGGCACTCAGCACCACATCTCTACAACTTTTCAACACCTCTGTACTGAAGGTGAGGTCTCACCAGAGCAGAGGGGCAGAATCACCTCTCTCCATCTGCTGGTCACACTGCTTTAGATGCAAGCCCAGGCTGCCACTGGCCTTCTGGGCTGTCAGTGCCCATTGCTGGCTCATGTCCAGCTTCTCACCCACCAGCACCCTCAAGTCCTTCTCTGCAGGGCTGCTCTCAAATCTCATCATCGCCCAGCCTGGATTGATATCAAGCATTGCCCTGACCTAAGTGCAGAACCTTTCACTGTACCTTACTGAATGTCATGAGAGGTTTTATATAATTTTATGCTGTGTTAATCTTCATGCCTAGCTGAATGACAGAATCAGACAATGAAGAAAGGAAATACTCATTGTCACCCTTGCTTAAAAGGGCCATTTCTAGACTGGACTTCAGTCAAACAAGATTAGACTACAGTATTCTTGTGCTGAGATCCTAAGTGGAACATGGCCCAGCAAACATGAAAGACACCTACAAAGTAAAAACATTCTAATGTAAATTTGGAGTACTTCCTCCCAAAGAAATCCAGTGCTAAGAAACTCTGCTTTGTTTGCACCCTTGCCACATGGCTGTTGGTAGCACCTGTTGCACTCAAATTTTCTGACTCACAGCAGCTCACCTGGCTCTGACCTCAGCCTTAATTTATTTTCAGCAAGAGTTCATGAGTCAGTGTCCCCATGTGCCATGGGGGCTTCTGAAGGAATTATTCTGCACAGCCACCAATTCCACCTTCTAATTTCAGCCCACATCTCACAGGGACACAAATACTGAAGGAGTGCAGACAGCAATGCTGATGGCTCCACCAACACAAATAGGACAGTGATTGTCCCCTGATACTCAGCACTAGGGAGGTCACACCTTAAGTGCTGGATTCATTTTTGGCCCCTGACTCCAAGAAGAGCATTGATGGGATAGAGCATGTTCAGAGAAACACAGTAAAGCTGGTGAAGGGTCTGGAGAACAGGTATGGTGAAGAGCAGCTGAGGGAACTGGAGTTGTCTGGTCTGAAGAAGAGGAGGCTGAGAGGAGACCTCATTGCTCTCTACAACTCCCTGAAAGGAGGTTGGAGCCAGGTGGGAGTTGGTCTTTTCTCCCTAGTATTAGGCAATAGGAGGAAAGGAAATGGCCTGAAATTGTGTCAGGGGGAGGTTCAGGTTGGAGACAAGAAACATTTCTTTGCTGCAAGAGTGGTCAGGGATTGGAACAGGCTGCCCAGGGAGTTGGTGGAGTCACCATGGTTTAATGGCCATGGTAGTGTTGGGTGGGTGGTTGGACTCAATGATCTTAGAGAGATTTTCCAACCTAAACAATTATGTGATTCTCTGATCACTGTCACAGAGCATTGTCAGGTCACTCAAACCTCACTGAAATCTCACTAACTTCACACAGATGCAGCAAAAGGGCAAGGCTGCAGAGAGGTGAAAAATTCATAGAATCATTCAAATTGGAAAAGATCCTTGATATCAAGTCCAACCACTAACCCTACTCTACCAAGTCCACCACTAAACCACAGCACATAGCATCACATCTAAATGACCTTTAAACATGTACAGAGATGGTGACCCCACCACCTGCCTGAGCAGCCTGTTCCAATGTCTGACCATCGTTTCAGTGGAAACAGTTTTGCCGATGTCCACTCTAAACCTCTCTTGCGCACCTTGAGGCTGTTCCCTCTCGTTCTATCACTAATGACCTGTGAGAAAAGACCAGCACTCACCTTTCTCTATTGTCCTTTCAGGTAGTTGCAGAGGGTGAAAATGTCTCACCTCAGCCTCCTCTTCCTACCAGCCTAAGCTGTAAGGAGTGTTCTCTCCAATATTCCACAGTGTGGAATTAATTCCATCAGCTATTCAGAGTGCAAACCACTGGCAGATACCCCTCAGCAGGTTTCCTGCCTTTTAGCTGCAGAAGAAATTCTCATCTCCTCGGTGATTCTAGAGCAGCAAGCAAAAGATGTAAAAAGATAACTTTCATTATTATGAGGAAATATTGGTGGGTTTTTCTCCTAGCAGTTGTTAGCCCATTTGGAAAACACTGCCTACTATCCTGCAATCCCTCCACATCTGCCAAATGACACTTATTAGCTCCCCTGGTATATTCAGAGCTGTAAGTGGAGAGACTATGCCGTCCGGGCTTTCAAGCTGAAGATGGGAGCCAACTGACAAAACACCATGGAGCTGTTTTGCTTTAATCATCCCACATGGACAGATGATGCAGCTCCTATTCCTTCCAGAGCTTATTTCTCTAACTCAGTGATCATGCACATGGTAAAAATCTATTCTTTGGGGGTCAGGATTAAAGGCAATGGAAAGGGCCATGTAATTCACCGAGGAACAGCAGCTATTAGTGCTCCATGAAAGGAAAGATCTCCTGCCAGTACCAAACACCCCACACTTTATGTCAGCTAACATTGCCCAAAACCTTCCTAAGCACCTCAGCTTGAAAAATCATCTCATTTCTGCCACTGCACAGAAGCACAAAGAGAACAGCTGAATAAAACTACAACTTACAGAATCACCACTGCCACAAAACCACTGCAGAATGTTAGGGGTTGGAAGAGACCTCAGAATATCACCTAGGTTTGTTCAGTCTGGAGAAGAGAAGGCTTAGGGTAGACCTTATTACTATGGGCCAGAACATAAAAGGTGGCTACCAGTAGGATAGATATTCCCTTCCTACAAGGAGTCCCATAGAAAAGACAAGAGGTGATGGGGACAAGATTCCATCTGGGCTCCAGAAGGAACTGTTTCCCCGTGAGAACAGCTGGACATTGGAATCATCTCCCAACAGAAGCCGTGGAGTCCCCTGCACTGGGCAGTTTGAAGACTCATCTTGAAAGGGTCCAGCTCATTTCAACTTTATTGTTACCTAAAAAGATTGGACCAGATGATCCTTGGGGTCCATTCCAACCTGGCATTCTGCACTTCTGTAGAAATCTTTTCAGAGCCTTGCCTGGATCAGCAATAGTGTGGCCAAGCAGGATCAGGAAATCCATTGTCCCCCTGTACTGAGCACTAGAAAAACTACACCTCAATTACCATGTTTTGGGCCCTTCACTCCAAGAAGGACATTGAAGTGCTGGAGCAGTTCCAGAGAAGGGTAAAGCAGCTGGTGAAAAGGAACAAGCTAGCAGTGTCTGCATCCCTAGAGATGTTCATGGAATGTATCAACGTGGCACGTTGGGATATGACTTAATGGCTGTGGCGGTTTTAGGACAATGCTTTGACTTGATCTTGAAGGTCTTTCCCAACCAAAAAGCATTCTATGAATTTTACAATCCAAATAAGCAGATGCTCCACACAGACAGCATTTGCTGTGGTGATAGGACAAGGAACAATGGTTTAAAATGAGAGAAGAGCAGATTGAGATTGGATGCCAGGAACCAGTTCTCCACCATGAGGGTGCCGGAACATGGCAACAGGGTGCCCAGGGAGGCAGTTGAGGCCCCATCCCTGAAGATATTCAAGGTGAGGCTGGACAAGGCTCTGAGCAACCTGATCTAGTAGAGGATGCCCCTGCTGACTGTAGGGAGGTTATACTGGATGGCCTTTGGAGATCCCTTCCAACCCAGACCATTGTATGATAACTCTGTAAGTAGATACAGTCCCAGAGCTTGCTGCTGTGAGTTACAAATCAAAGAACGGCACCAAACCAACAGCTGCACTAGACACAAACACACAACACTGGCACCTTTGTGGCATCTCTGCAGCATGCCAAGCACAGCATATGTAAAAGTTGGCTAATGGTCTAAGAACTAGAGAAATATTATCCTGTGTGTCTTTGAGTAAGTTCATAATATTTATTACTTTGGAAATTAGTAATTCATACAGCTGCTGCACTTTATTCTTACTGGGGGAAAAAAAAGCATTTAATTTAACTCTAGCATTAAAATATACTTGCCAAATATAGTAGGAGAGTGCTGCTGAAGACAAATGACTTTAAACATCAGGCTGACTACATAAAACATCAGAATCACCTTTCCAAAGAAAAAATATTTTAAGGGCATTTAAGTATTTAAAACCAATTAGCCAGGGACTTGAAACATCTTCTGATCTTTGTCAGTGATATAGGCAGTGGGACTGAGGTACTCTCAGCAAGAATGAGATGACACCAAGCTGTGTGGCCCAGCTGACATGATGGAGGGAAGGGATCCATCCAGAGTGACTTGGACAGGCTGGAGAACTGGGCCCAGGACAACCTCATGAAGTTCAACAAGTGCAAGGTCCTGCACCTGGGTTGCGGCAATGCCAAGTACAAATCCTGTGATGACAGAGAGCTGTTCAGCCTGGAGAAAAGAAGGCTCCAGGGACACCTCAGAGCAGCCTTCCAGTACCTGAAGGGGGGGCTACAAAGAAGCAGGAAAGGGCTTTTAGCAAGGGCTTGTAGTTACAGGATGAGAGGCAATGGCTTTGAGCTGAAAGTGGGGAGATGGACACTGGAGATTAGGAAGAAATTATTTCAAGTGATGATGGGGAGACACTGGTACAGGTTGCCCAGGAAGGTGGGGGATGCCCCCCTCCCTGGAGGTGTTCAAGGTCAGGTTGGAAGAGGCCTTGAGTAACCTGGGCTAGTGGAAGTGTCCCTGCCCATGGCAGGGGGTTGGAATTGGATGATATTCAAGATCTGTTCCAACCCAAACCTTTCTATGAATCACAATAAATTGTCTGTCTCAGTTGCATTTCCACTAATTTACAGACCTGCAGAACAGGCACAGGCCAAAGTTCCACTTTTTGGTATTCCACTCACTTAGAGCACTGGCTAACAGTGTCACCTGCAGGCATTTGCAGCCTTGAGAAGGGGCACAGTGAGCTAAAAGAGCTGTGACCTGCTCATGGAAGCAAACTGTGATTATCAAAGGGAGAGCCACAGGGTGTTCATCATTAAAAACTGAATTAACAAGGCATTCTGCATTGACTCTGTAGAATTTTCTTTGAAGGGAGGATTGAAGGGATGTTCTGGACTCAGGAGTTCAATAAATAACACTGAAATGCCATGGCAACCCTTCCAAAACACATCTGAACTGACACAGCAGCATGGCACCACACCAAGGCAGGCATGGAGCACTTGTCAGCAAGGAAAGATATTGAGGGACTAGAGTTTGTCAAGAGATGGACAAGGAATGTGATGAAGGGGCTGGACAACAGGTCTGGTGACGAGCAGCTGAGGCAACTGAGGGTATTTAGTCTGGAGAAGAGGAGGCTGAGGGGAGACCTCATTGCTCTCTACAGCTCTCCAGAAGAAGGTTGGAGTGAGGTGGTGTTGGTCACTTCTACCTAATATCAGGCGATAGAACAAGAGGAAGTGGCCACCATCCCTGGAAATGTTCAAGAAACATGTGGGCATAGCAGTTTGGTACATGGTTTAATGTTTGTAGTGGTGTTGGCTTGATGGTTGGACTGGATGATCTTAGAGGGCTTTTCCATCTTAAACAATTCTACAATTCTAACGCTTTAATGTTTTCCTCAAAATCTGGACTTTGGCCAATCTGTCCCAGTAAACCAAGCACTAGTTTGAGCAGCTGTTCAAGGAGATCACCTATGAAGGTTCTCATCAGCCACACTTGACTCCTACCCTACCTTAAGGGGCTCTGTTGGCCAAGAGGACATTACTTTGCCAAGTCTCAGCAGGGAGAAGTGGAGGCATTAGGTTGGTTTTCCATTACATTGCAAAATTCTTCGAACCACAGAATTGTTTGGGTTGGAAAACCTCTACGATCATCAAGGCCAACCATCAACCCAACAGCATTAAACCATGTCTCAAAGTGCTACATCCACACATTTCTTGATCATCTCCAGGGATGGTGACTCCATCACCTCCATGGGCAGCCTGTTCCAATCCATGACCATGCTTGCAGCAAAGACATTTTTCCTCATCTCCATCTAAACCTCCCCGGTGTAACTCAAGGCCATTCCTTGTTGTTCTGTCTGCAGCATTATTCCACCGGCAGAGCTATTTTAGTGTCTGCCAGCTATTTTGTGGATTCTTTGTACAAACCAGCTTTCCCCCCAAAGTTAATGCACTCCACAGAGACATTTTTAACTAGAAGGTATTGTGCTTTTAATCTAAATTCTCTGTAGAGGGACACAGGCTATCAATATCTTTGAACAACTCCCCACTGCAGTCAGTCAGCAGGGAATTCTGTTCAGGAAAAACCCAAAAATCAATGGCACAAGCTATGGTTGTTGGGACTTTGGTTTGTGTGTTGTGTGTTACAGCTTTTAAATGAATCCTGACATTGATCCTTAGGAGGGTAAAAAAATATAATGAAAAATAGAACGAGATGACAAAATATTTGCTGCAGTCAAGAGACTGGTAAGGGCAGGGACAGTAATGTGTTTTGCTGCTAGACTATTAGATGGAGAGTGTTGTTAATATCATAACCCAACTTTGCTGTGAGCCCAGCAGATATTGTGTGGTCTCTCTGCATAATTTGGTTACTTTTTTTTGTGTGAAAGATGCCCCCCTCCCCAAAAAATAAAAGGAGGCAGTAGGGCTACAACTATCAGACGTGAAGGGCTACAATACCCTGGCCAAAGAGAGGATGTTCAACAGCATATCAAAGTGCTTCAAGCATATCTTTGCCAGTGAAAAGAAAGGGGATAGAATCATAGAGTTGTTTAGGTTGGAAAAGATCTCCAGGATTGACTACAATGGCCAAACTAACACCATCATGGTCATTAAACCATGTGCCATGCCCACACAGTTCTTGAACATCTCCAGGGACGATGACACCATGACCTCCCTGGACAGCCTATTCCAATCCCAGACCAGTCTTGCAGCAAAGAAAGTTTTCGTTATCTCCAAGCTAACCTCCCCTGGCACAATTTCAGCCCATTTCCTCTCCTTCTATCACCTGATACTAGGGAGAAGAGACCAACCCCCACCTGGCTCCAACCTCCATTCAGGGAACTGTAAAGAGCAATAAGGTCTGCCCTCAGCCTCTTCTCCAGACTAAACACCCCCAGTTCCCTCAGCTACTCCTCACCAGAGCAGTTCTCCAGACCCTTCCCCAGCTTTATTGCCCTTGTCTGAACACACTCCAGCTCCTCAATGTCCTTCTTGAAGTGAGGACCTCAATTTGACCCTAGAACTCGAGGTGCCATTTAGCAGTCCTATCTTGAAGCACTGGGACAACCTTACCTACCAGGTCCACAAAATACAGCCGACTGCAGAAGCTTTGCCTACCTGCTCCGGTCCCACTACCAGAAATGATTAATTTTTGCCAGCCGAGGAGCCACTCCCCTCGTTCCCAGCTTTAATGGAGTTGTGATTAATTGCACCAAGATGAATCTAGCCCAGTCCTTGCAGTACAGCCACTATTGATTTACTCCTGCAGCACCAGTAGCCCACCAGATTGTGACACTGAAAGATGATCTCCTTTAATGACACACTCTTCTAGCAATATCTCCCAGCTTCCTCTGGTATTCATGCTGGGATTTACATCCGGGTTGGGTACTCTTATGTTGCACACACTTCTATTGTGCCCCACTTCACAAGATGATTCTTGCAATTAATTACAGTAATGAGATGAGGGCTAAAAAACAACTCACAGAATGCTGATTAGATAATTAATGATTGGTTGTTGTTTGCAATGTTCTACTTAATGGACAGTCCAGGTTACTCTCTCTTCCCTTTCCTTTTTTGGGCTTTCTTGCCCGAGTTGTAATAGGAAATTGAATAAATGATTAGTGGGAAAGTAGATTACATGAATCATATTTAACCCCTCAGCACTAAGACAAGAATCCAGAGTAATATAATGTGAGGAACAGCAGAAATCAATTTCTTTGGTATTTTCATTCTAGCAATTACAGGCTGAAAATAGTTTTAAATCAGGTATTAGTTGAAAACTGGCGAATAGGCTGGACTTGACATAAGGAGGATGTTAGAAAGCTGCCTGCCAGCAGGGACAGGATTGACCATAGAATGATAGAATGCTTTGGGTTGAAAGAAGCCACTAAAGGTCATTGTGTCCAAACTCCTGCAGTCAGCAGGGACATCCTCTACTAGATCAGCTTTTTCAGAGCTTTGTCCAGCCTGACCTTGAATATCTCCAGGTTTGGGACCTCAGCTACCTTCCTGGGCACCCTGTTGCGATCTTGAAGCATCCTCATGGTGCAGAACTTGTTCCTAACATCCCATCTCAATCTGCTCTTCTCTCATTTCAAACCATTGCCCCTCATCATATCACCACAGGCCCTTCTAAACAGTCCTTCCCCACCCTTCCTGTAGATCTCCTTCAGATACTGAAATGCAGCTCTAAGGTCTCCCTGGAACCTTTCCTTCTCCAGGCTGAACAATGCCTGTCCCCACAGCAGAAGTGCTCCAGCTCTCTGATCGTCTTTGTAATTTTCCTCTGGACCTGCTCCAGTAGGTCCATGTCTCTTGTGCTGGTGGCCCCACAGGTGGACACAGCACTGCAGGTGAGGTCTCAGCAGAGCAGATGGGCAGAATCACCTCTCCATCTGCTGCCCACACTGCTTTGGATGCAGCCCAGGCTGCCATTGGTCTTCTGAGCTGCCGGTGCCCATTGCTGGCTCATGTCCAGCCTTTCACCCATCAGCACCCTCAAGTCCTTCTCTGCAAGGGTGCTTTCAATCTCATCATCCCCCAGCCTGGACTGATATTGAGGGCTGCCTCGACCTAAGCACAGGACCTTGCACTTCACCTTATTGAATCTCATACAAAGGGGCTGCATCCTGAAAAAAAAACCCTGACCATTCTGCAAAGGGGCTGGCCAGGACATGGCAACGCTAGACCATGCAACCTAGTGTGGCCAAGGCTAGAGCCAAATGGCTGACCACAGGAAGAAAACATAACAAACATTCCCTTTCAGGGTCTGGCTGGGAAACAAGAGATCATGTCACCCTTACCCTGCACTCAGTAACCTCCCTTGAAATCCTTCAGATAAACCAAAATGGATCTTAAGAATAAAACCACACCACAAACAACATAGAATGGTTTGAGTTGGAAAGGACCTCAAAGATCATCTGGTTCCAATCCCCCTGCCATGGGCAAGGACACTTTCCACTAGAACAGGTTGCCCAAGAAAAGCTTGAACACGTCCAGGCAGGGGGCAGTCAAACTCCCTGGGCAATCAGTTCCAGTGTCTCAACATTCTCACCTTCAGTAACTGTCTAACAAAACACAAAGAGCTTAAAGTTCATTTGAGAAGAAACCTAATGGGGAGAAAAAAAATGGGTAAGACTTCTCCAGCCATCATCAAAGGGAAACACAACTGACCAACTCTGCTGGCCATGTATTTGAGGGAAGTTACAACTTAGGCACAGTTTTGTCTTCTCCACAGCATGCTCACAGCTAATTAACATACATGAGTGCTAAGAACACCATTTTAATCCCCTGGCTAGAAACTGACTTTGTAAGAATCCTATTCAAATCAGGGGGTAGGTGGGCCACAATCTGTTCTGCTCATCTCATATGCTATAGATGCTTCCAATATGTTTAAGATGAGGAACAGGATTGCTGCTAAAGACAACACAAAGCTTTGTCAGAAGCTTCAGAAGTCTTGGAGGAAAATCAAATCTGAGCAACGCTGCTGGCTTGTGTGAGCACAGCTAAATTTGCTTCAGGTCCTTGTTGTTAACCCATGTGCAGCATCTCACACCTGAACAGTCATCATCCTAAGATTTTAAGGGATTAGCATTCATCTTGAATGAGAAAAAGCATAAGAAGGATTTGATTTTATTAAGAACAAGCATGTCCTGCAGTTACAGCTACACACCAGTCTGGTATCCCTCAGGCTGCTGGCAGATTGCCTGCACCCTAACAACCAAATAAATATCCTCTACTACTGCAAAGTAGTTTTTTTTTTGCATACAAAGTTAAAATGCCTTCTGCAGTTCCCAACTAAGAGATAGACCCCTGCAGTTTAACTCACCTTCTAAGACCAAGGACTGAATGACCTGCACAGCAAGCCAGAATTCACTTAAAATACTCTTATTTTGACCTTGCCAAATCAAACCATCCCAATCACAGAATCACGGAATGGTAGGGCTTGGAAGGAACCTTCAGAGATCATTCAGTTCAACTTCCCTGCCAGAGCAGGATCACCTAGAACAGGTCACACAGGAACACATCCAGGTGAGTTGTGCAAATCTCCAGAGAAAGAGACTCCACTACCTCTCTGGGTAGCCAGCTCCAGGGCCAGCAGATCCAGAGAATTGATTCTGTCACTTCACTCTGTGCTGGTGAGACCTCACCTGGAGTACTGCATCCAGGTCTGGTTCTCTCAATATAGGAAGGACATGGACCTGATGGAGCAGGTCCAGAGGAGAGCCACAAAAATGACTGGAAGTTGGAGCACCTCTGCTACAAGGACAGGCTGAGAGAGCTGGGGTGGTTCAGCCTGGAGAAGAGAAGGTCATGGGGAGACCTAATAGCAGCCTTCCAGTACCTGATGGGGACTACAAGATGGCTGCAGAGGAACTGTTTACAACGGCCTGCAGTGATAGGATGAGGGCAATGCCTTCAAATTAGAAAAGAGTAGATTTAGATGGGATGTTAGGAACAGGTTCTTTACTATGAGGATGGTGGAACACTGGAACAGGTTGCCCAGGGAGGTGGTTGGGATCCAATCCCTGGAGATATTCAAAGAGGGGCTTTGCAGGGCTCTGGGCACCCTGATCTAGTTGAGGATGTCCCTGGATACTGCAGAAGGGGTTGGACTGGATGACCTCCTTCCAACCCAGATCATTCTATGATTCCAACACTCTCACAGTGAAAAAGTTTCTCCTTATGCCACTGTAGAACCTCCTCTGCTCCACCTTGTACTGATTGCCCCTTGGCCTGTTATTGGACATCCCTGAGCAGAGCCTGGCTCCATCTTTCTGACACTGCCCTTCACATCCTTATGAACATGAATGAGGTCACCCCTCAGGCTCCTCTTAGCCAAGCTACAGAGCCCCAGCTCCCTCAGCAGGGAGATATTCCACTGCCTTCAGCATCTTTGTGGCTCTGTGCTGGACTCTTTCAAGCACCTGAGGTCCTTCTTGACTTGAAGGGCCCATAACTGGGCACAATATTCCAGATGTGGCCTCACCAGGGCAGGAGAACCTCTCTTGCCCTACTCACCACAGCCTTTCAGATATACTGCAGGATGCCATTGGCCTTCTTGGCCACAAGGGCAAGTGCTGGCTCATGGTCAGCCTGTTGGGCACCAGGACTTCCAGGTAATTTTTCCCAGAGCTGCTCTCCAACAGAGCAGCCCCAGCTTGTACTGATCCATTGAGTTGTTCTTTCTGAGGAGCAAGACCCTACATTTGCCCTTGCTGAAGGGCATGGGCCAATGCAGGGTTCTGCACAACTCTCCAGCCTGTCCACATCGCACTGAATGTCAACACAGCCTGATGGAGTGTCAGCCACTCCTACTCCTCCTACTTTGATGTCACCAGCAAACTTTCCTTGATGAGGAACTACTCTAGCTCTCTGTTCAGATCATTCATTAAAATATTGGATAGCACTGGATCCAGTACCAACCTCAGAGGGAGACCACTAGCTACAAGCCTCTCTGATTTGGAAAATCAGGAATATTTGAGTCAACCATTGAACAATTAGAGCATCAGTCCAGTGGACTGCTCAACCAACATTTACCTCAGGGGAACCTTCTAAGCCAAGGCCAAACTCTTCTCACTTCACTGAGAAGTAAGTTCACTGAATAAATAAACTGAGATTGTTAGGAAAAAAAGTGGAGAGCACAGACATGGCACTTTGGGGCATGGTTTAATGACCGTGGTGGTCTTAGGTTGAAGGTTGGACTCAATCTTGAAGGTCTCTTCCAACCAAAACAATTCTATGATTTGATGAAGCTAAGAACATTGTGCAGTTGCTACTAGCTCTGCAATTTCTTCTCAGCTTGGATTATGGAGTCTGGGCTCCTATGAGCATTCTCACTATCTGAGATGAAAGTGACTGAATATTTTGCCCTGAAGCCAGACCACAAAGTGCTACAGAAACCTAAACAAAAAAAAATAAAAATATCAGAACACTGACAGAAGGAAATACTTGCAACCAGTTGTTTCATGAAGCACAAATACAGGCTGGGTGAGGAGTGGCTTAAGAGCAGTCTGGAGGAGACTTGGGGGTGTCAGCTGATGACAAACTCCCCTTGAGCCAGCAAAGGTCAGAAGGCAGCTATGTGCTGGGCTGCATCCAAAGCAGTGAGAGCAGCAGGACAGGAAGGAGATTCTGCCCCTTTGCTCTGCTGAGATGCCACCTGAAGCACTGAATCCACTTCTGATGTCCCCAGAGTAAGAACTGTCGAAAAGAGTCCAGAGGAGGCCACAAAGATGATCTGAGGGGTAGAGAACCTCCCTATGGGGACTGGCTGGGAGAGTTGGAGCTGTTTAGCCTGGAGAAGAGAAAACTCCAGGGAGACCTTTGAGTATCCTTCCAGTACCTGAAGGGGGCTGCAGAAGAGGTGGGGAGGGACTTTTGACAAGAGCTTTTAGTGATAGGATGAGAGGCAATGGCTTTGAGCTGGAAGAGGGGAGACTGGAGTTTAGGAAGAAATTCTTTCCAGTGAGGGTGGTGAGACACTGGAACAGGTTGTCCAGGGAGGCTGCGGATGCCCCTTCCCTGGAGGGTCCAGGTTGGATGAGGCCTTGAGCAACGTGGGCTAGTGCAAGGCTCATGGCAGGGGATTGAAAGTGGATGATCTTTAAGGCCTCTTCCAACCTAAACCATTGTATGGCTCTACGGACTCTGCACATCACAGACATCAGGAGAACAACTTCTGTTTTTCTTGACCTAAAAAAAAGGAAACCAGTCCCACCCAAATACTCATCCCATTTCCACAAAGCAGTGACAACATCTGTCATAAGCAGACATGCACACCAACCTTAACCATACCACTGCCTAACTACTTGCTATCTCCCCATCTGCCCCAACTCCACTTTGTGCTCTTGACAGACAGTTCAATCATTGTAAGTAGATGAACCACAGCTGAACAGTTTATATAGCACTGAAAAACAGCACTGCAGAGAGAGGAAGTTTTTCCCCATTCACACATGAACATCCCACTGTACATGAAGCCAACTCAAAGATCTTAAAGGGCTTTTTCAACTGAAATGCTTTTACTGAAAGCTCTTTTTAACCTACTGCTCCGGTCAACTGAGGAACCAAACAACATGTATACAGCAATGATGTTACAGAGCAGGAAGCTGTACCTGAAGTTGAACTCCCCCCTAGCACCTTTTACTAGCATAATAAAATAAAATTAAAAAAAAACCATGGTTTTGTGCCAGATCCCTGTCTACAGCCTGCAAACCCACACCCAGAAATGCTCAGATGCTTTCAAAACTTGGAGTAGCATTACATTTTTCCCAGTTAGTTATCATTAATCCTTCTGAGCCATTTAAAATACTCTTAACATCAGGAGCTAGCCTAAAGACACTTCAACCCTTCAAGAAAACAATTTAAATTATGTTTTTAAACATAACACTGCCTACAGTCAGAACAATCTCCTTCCACAGTGCCACATCAAGTCTGAGTTTAGATTAATTATTTTTTTTCCCTGTCTATTAATTCTCCTACACTAGAAAAGATCAACCTTCATTAAAACGTCAATTAGTACCTTCTATAATAATCTCAGCTAGGAAACTAGAATTATAAAGGGAGACATTAAAGGAACATTAGATATTTCAGAGACTAAGCTTGAGAACGAGTTTAATCAGTTATGACTTTTATTTTAAGCAAACACATTTTCAGTTCTCTGGCAGAAGAAAGATCATTCCCTTTATCAATGGTTACTAAGCTCTCAATAGCAACTATAAGCCTCAGAGCAAGCAATAACTTAAAAAAAGGTAAGGAAAACAGCTGGGAATATTTGAGATATTATAAGCCATGATTAAAAGTAGCCTCTTTTCTCCCAGAATCAAAGCCCAATAGTAATTAACAGCATCACATACCTTTGGGCTGGATCCATGAATCCACAGCATTAGGTGAACCACCATGCCTTCTCCACAACAGCTTCAGTCTCTTCCTTGATGAGACAACCTGAGGTTAATAAATAAAAAAACAACTCCAAAGTGCTGAAATCCTGCTGTTGGTGAGTGCAATAAGCCAGAAGCCACAGACTTCAAACTGCAGTAGGATTTTCTTCATTATATTGAAAAAAAAACAACCACCTAATTAACATCCCCTGGAGACATTTAAGAGACTGGAGTTGGGCTGCTGAGGGTCACAGTTACAGTGCCGGATTTTTTGCAGTTGGGTAGCAGCTGGACCTTGTGATTTTAAAGGTCTTTTCCAACCAATCCTCTACATTTTGCTCCAATATCTAACACCAAAAGGATAACAAACCACCCTGTACTCTCCCAGTCTCTTAAAAGGAACAAATGAGAAGCTGTTTTGTGCACCCAAGCAATACATAGTGCCTGAGACCTCCCAGCTGCGACCAAGCAGCAATTAGGGTAATTGCTATACAAGCTCCACATGTGTACTGAGGTTTTTGCTTCTGAGGAGGAGTTGGAAAAATAAGCTCTTGTTTGTTCTGGAAAAGTGAGGTGCTTTCAACTCAGGGGTTGTGATAAATGATTTCTCTTTTGTTTTGCTGGGAGCAGTAAACTGTAGGCCTGAAAGCCTCCAGAGCTGTAGTCCTGAGCTGTGAATGGTGTCATTGCTGGGCTTAGGTGGTATTACACAGAGCTTTACAAGAGGTCTCTGGCTGGTGACAGTCACATTACTAAGCCTTTTGGTTTCTTTTCCCTAAGTAACTCGTGTTCATGGATAGCTTAGGGCTTCATTGTGACCAGAGTGTGTTTAAAACATGAAAACAAGTTGTCTGTTTGTCTGTTTGCTGGGTTTTTTTCACTTTATCCTGGAGAAGTAATATTTGAGGGCTTTGGGTTCTTTTCCTATTGAGTTGTAGGGGTTTGTTTGTTTTCTTTTGGGGTTTTTTTTGATTGTTTCTTGCTTTTTTCTTTCTGAGACACTTATTAGCTAATTTTCTGTGTGCTCTAGCATAGTTTCCAGGAAGATCTGCTCCATTATCTTGCTAGACAGAGATGACCGGCATGCAGTTCCTTCGGTCATCCTGGTTTTACTTTTGAAAGATGTGAATTATAAGGTGCTGCTTTTCTAGGATCAGTGTGGACCTGTGCCCCTTATACCATAATTGGCAGGTTCTAATCTCCTATAGAAAGGATGGGACCCGATATGGAACAAAATGTTCTTGGTCAAATGCAAGATTGCTGAATCTATCTGTCTCACCAATACCAACATAGCCTGTGTGTGGGTTGTACTAGAGATGGGATGGACTTGTGCTATCCATGCTACCACTACAAGTGTTCCTGTCAGATGGGAGTCACTGGCACCCACCCACTTTTGAAGAGTTATTGCCTCCTTAGCTATTTAAAGTTCATAGAATCACAGAATGGCAGGGGTTGGAAGGGACCTCTGGAGATCACCCAGTCTCATCCCTGTGCCAAAACAGGGTCACCTAGGGCAGGCCTCATAGGAATGCATCCAGATGGGTCTTGAAAGTCTCCAGAGGAGTCTCTGCAAACTCCCTGTGCATCCTGCTCCAGAGCTCCAGCATTCTCACACCAAAGAAGTTTCTACTCATGTTGAGGTGCAATTTCCTCTGTTTCTGGTTTGTGTCTATTGCCCCTTGTCTTATCACAAGGCACCACTGAAAAAAGGCCTGGCCCCTTCTTGTTGATCCTCACTCTTCAGATGTTTGTAAATATCCACAAGATCCTTTGTCTTCTCTCCAGACTAAATAGCCCCAGGTCTCTCAGCCTTTCCTCATCAGACAGATGTTACAGTCCCTTCAGCATTCTCATACCCTCTGTTGGACTCTCTTCAGTATATCCCTGTCCCTCTTGCACTGGGGAGCCTAGAACCGGACACATTACTCCAGATATGGCCTTGCCAGGGTGGAGTAGAGGGGGAAGAGTTGAAATTAAGACCTTCTAAATGGGAGCTTCTCTAAAGCTTTTGAAAGACAAGTATGGACAGTGCCTGAAGGATTTGGAAAAGCAACATATGGGAACTATGTGACACAAATCAAAAAACTATATTTGGTGCCTGTAGCTGTGTGCTATGCAGTATCTGAAGGAATCTTCACTGGTTAAAAACAGAATCATAGAATCAGTCAGGGTTGGAAGGGACCACAAAGGTCATCTAATTCCAACCCCCCTGCCATGGGCAGGGACACCCTAGCCTAGATCAGGCTGCCCACAGCCTCATCCAGCCTGGCCTTAAACACCTCCAGGGACGGGGCCTCAACCACCTCCCTGGGCAACCCATTCCAGGCTCTCACCACTCTCATGCTGAACAACTTCCCCCTCATGTCCAGTCTGAACCTCCCCACCTCCAGCTTTGCTCCATTCCCCCCATCCCTGTCACTCCCTGAGAGCCTAAAAAGTCCCTCCCCAGCTTTTTTTGTAGGCCCCCTTCAGATACTGTAAGGCCACAAGAGGGTCTCCTGGAAGCCTCCTCTTCTCCAGACTGAACAGCCCCAACTCTTTCAGTCTGTCCTCATAGCAGAGCTGCTCCAGCCCTCTCATCATCCTTGTGGCCCTTCTCTGGACATGCTCCAGCATGTCCACATTCCTCTTTGTAATAGGGGCTCCAGAACTGGATGCAGTATGAGTTTAACTTCCAGCCATGAGTTTGACTTCAAGGAATTAAAGCCATGGCTATTTTTTTTTTCCTTTGGCAGTTTTGCTTTCCTCGCTGGTAAGATTTCTATTGTCTCTTGGACAGAATTATTTTAGGCACTAATTTATGGATGGTTCTCTAACAAAGAAATAAATATAGAATCATAGGAATGACCTAACATCAGCATGGCCATGTTCCTTTGCCACAGAACTGTAATGGCCAGTTGGTTTTTATGGTCTCACTGTTTTGTACCACTCTGAAAAACTACAGATTTTTTTTTTTTTCCCCTCCCTCCTCCTGGTGCTGTATGTGGTGGTACAAATCTTGTCTGTCAACATGCAAATAATTAGACTAAGCATTTAATTCCTCTAGCATGGTGTTGAGGTCAAACTTGGATCCTTTTAATCAAGTTAAGAAATACCCAGCTGGGAATTTGCAATGTGATGAGCTCAGACCATTGAAAATGCCTCATGGCTTCTGAGTCTGAAGTTTTCAGTCCTGTAGCAAATGACCACTGAACTCAATCTCTTCCGCTGAGACCTGGGCATATGCCAGGCATGAGGAAGCAGTTATGATTTCCCTCTCAGATGCCCAACAGTAAAATTTTCAGCTGATATTTGTCGAGCAACCTTGACACATCCACTTGGCATAGTGAATCATTTTGGTTGGAAACACCCTTTAAGATTATCCAGGCCAACCATATTCTCTCTCTCCTAATGCTGGTACTAAACCATGGTGACTCTGAAACACCTCCCAAGACGGTGATTCAGCCTCATCCCTGGGAGGCCTGTTCCAGGCTTTGAGAACACTTTCAATCAGAAGTTGCTTCTAAAATCCAACCTAAACCTCCCCTGGTGCAACTTGAGGCCTTTCCAGCGAAGAAATTCTTCCTATATATAACCTGAACTTTCCTTGGAGCAACTTGAGGCCACTTCTCCTCCTTTATACTAAGGAGAAGAGACCCACCCCCACCTCACTCCAACCTCCTTTCAGGGAGTTGTAGGGAGCAATGAGGTCTGCCCTCAGCCTCCTCTTCTCCACACTAAACACCCCCAGTTCCCTCAGCTGCTACTCACCAGCCCTGTGCTCCAGACCCTTCACCAGCTTTGCTGCCCTTCTCTGGACCTCCTCCAGCCTCTCAGTGTCCTTCTTGTAGCGAGGGCCCCAGAACTAACCCCAGGCCTGATGGTGTGGCCTCCCCAGTGCTGAGTACAGGGTGACAATCACTGCTTTTGTCCTTCTGGTCACACAATTGCTGAGCCAGGCCAGGATGCTGTTGGCCTTCTTGTCCAGCTGAGCACACTGCTGGCTTACCTTCAGCTGCTGTGAGCCATTCCCCCAGGTCCTTCTATGACAGCCCCAAGAGTGACCCCAGAACTGAAGGTGTGGCCTGCTCCTTAAGATTCTTCTGGCATGCGGAAGTGAGAATGACCGAGGCTGCTGGGCAGCTCGTTATGGACTACCTTCTGCTTGAAGGAGCGTCCTGCGTACCCCCAAATTCCTCTCCCTCTGTGGTTTGAATGGGAGAGGAAAAGGCGCGAAAAGCCCTGTTCCCCGCGCTGCAGGCGGCAAGGGGGCGAGCAACGGCCCTTCCGCACGAGGGGGGCCCCGTGCCGGGCCCGCGCTCCGCCCCGTGCCGGGCCCGCGCTCCGCTGCGCTCCGCAGGACAAGCTCCTGAGGGACAGGGCCCTGAGGGACAGGGCTGTCTCCGCTTTGGACGTTTCACCTTAAGCACCCTCTTTATGCAACTTTGTAGCTCTCAACGACCCTCGGAGGCTTCTGAAAGACCCGAAGAGACAAGCGTCTGGACCTCCCCTCCATTCAAGCCAGCCTGAATCTTCTGTGAGTAACCTTTCGCTCAGCCTTATCTTGATAGTGGGGACGCTATATATATATATATATATATATATATAAAATAGCTTAAGCCTTTTCCAACTTCTGACTTCCAAAATAGTCAAGTCCACCTGTGGTATCCGTGTAGATCTTCTCAACCAACTGAACCTGCTAATTAAAACTAAATTAATTTCTGTATCTAGTTTTGGGGGTGGTTTCCAGGAAAATAAAATAACTCTATTTTTTGTATAAATTCCTGACTCGGCCACATTGATTCCCTGCCTCCATAACAAGGAGGCTTACCCTTTTGGTGGTCTAAAGCCGAGGATGCTTTGCCAAAGGCTGTGTCCCAAGCTGGCAAGCCAGTGCAGTGTGAGTTGCAGCTTGCTGGCAGCCCCCCTCACTCAGAGGGGGCTGTAAACAGTGCTGCTGGGCCATTTTATTGGCTGATTTTACAGGCTGGCATCTGCTGCCAGCAGCTCCGTGTAAACACGCTCCTGCCGCAGCATCTGCTCTGTGGCATCCTGCCCTCACCCTAGCACTGGCATGGAGCTGGGGAGGGAGTGAGAAAGGGCTCTGCTGGAAGAGGGGCACGGGGAGTAAAATGGGAGCTGAGTGAAGGGCTCTGGCCTGCTCGTGGAGCTGAATTTCTGGAAATGAACTGCTTGAGCTGGCTTGAGGGCACTGTTTGATAAATTAATTTGAGTCCTCCACTTCAAAGTCCAACCCTACTTGCTGTGTGAGTGAAAACAGACATTCAGAGATTCACATAATGGTTTAAGTTGGAATGGACCTCAAAGAACATCTATTTTGAATCTCCCTGCCAAGGACAGGGACACCTTTCACTAGCGCAGGTTGCTGAAGGCCACATCCAAGCTGACCCTGAACACCTCCAAGGAGGGGGCATCCACAACCTCCCTGGGCAACATATTCCAGCATCTAACCGCCCTCATTCAAAAGAGTTTCTTCCTACTCTCCAGTCCCAGTCTGCCCTCTTCCAGCTCAAAGCCATTGCTTCTCATCCTGTCACTCCAAGCCCCTGTCATAAGTCCCTCCCCAGCTCTCCTCTAGCCCACTTCAGGCACTGGAAGGCTGCTCTAAGGTGCCCCTAGAGCCTTACGTGTCTGGGCTGAAGAGCCCCAACTCTCCCAGCCTGTCACCACAGGTGAGGTTCTCCAGCCCTCTGATCACCTTTGTGGCCTCCTTTGGACCCATTCTGCCCCAGGTGTGGAGCATTCGTGGGAGGGCTGTGACCCAGGTGCAGCACCCAGAACTCGGCCTTGTTGAATCTCACACAGCTGGCCTCAGCCCAGTGCATCAGCCTGTCCAGATCCCTCTGTAGAGCTTTCCTAGCCTCAAGCAGAGGTTTTAGCTGTTTATTGCTCAATGGCTAGGTCTGGGATGTGGATGACACATTGTCCAAAAGCCAAGCTAAGGGTGAGCTTTCAGTAAATCTTTATGTAAATGGCCTGGTAATGACTTCTGCTCTCTTTGCTTCTTTCATTATTCACTTCCCTCTGTAGCTTCACTGTCTAAAGGAGGTCTGCAATAAGTCCATTCTGAATGGTTTTATTAAAGTTTAAATGTTGATACCAGGCTCTATTTCTGCAGTAAATGTCTTTGGGTAACTATTGCACTCTGGGTAGAATGTTTATTATGTGCTCTAGACCAGAGACCTATTCCAAGCTCTCATTACAAAGTCTTTTGCTGCAGGCTATAGCTGTAATCTGATTGCCCCTCCTTTCTTGACTTGCTGTTCCTGTGCACCCATGTCCTGCACCTCCTTACTGAATGAAATTGCAATCACCTAACTCTTCTGTTTAGCTGGGGGCAGAATTACAGCCAGAAAACAGAGGTAGCCAGAAGTGTAAGTTAGGAGTGTGCAAGTGGGATAACAGAAACCACCAAAGGGTGAACTGAGTGGAGATCACTCGTCGTCAGCTCACTAGAGATTCCCCCAGGGTTCAGTACTGGGGCCTGTCCTCTTTGATATCTTTATCAATGATCTGGATGAGGGGATTGAGGCACCCTCTGCAAGTCTGCAGATGGCACCAAGCTGTGTTGACCTGCTAGAGGGTTGGGAAGCTTTACAGAGGGATCTGGGCATGTGAGACCGATGAATCAAGGCTAATTGGGTGAGGTTCAACAAGGCTGAGTGTCAGGTCCTGCATCTGGGTTACAACAACCCCATGGTAAGCTATGGACTTGGGTATGTGTGGTTGAAAAATTGCAGCCTGGAGAGGGACCTGGGGGTATTGGTTGACACTCTACTGAACATGAGTCACAGTGTGTCCAGGTGGCCAAGAAGGCCAGTGGCATCCTGGCTTGTATTAGAAACACTGTGGCCAGCAGGAGCAGGGAGCTGAGGTGCTGAGGGAGCTGGGGTTGTTCAGTCCGGAGAAGATGAGCCTGAGCGACCTCATTGCTCTCTGCAGCTACCTGAAGGGAGGTTGGAGTGAGGAGGAGGCAGCCTCTTCTCCTTGATGCCAAAAGACAGGACCAAGGGAAATTGTTTCCAGCTGCACCAGAGGAGGTTCAGGCTGGAGATTAGGAAATATTTATTCACTGAAAGGGTTCTCACGAATTGGAATGGCCTGCCCAGCGCAGTGGTGGGGTCAGCATCTCTGGAGGTGTTCAGTCGGTGTGGGGACCTGGTGCTTAGGGACATAATTTAATGTTGACACTTCAGGGCGGAGTTGAAGGCTGTACTGGATGATCTTCAAGGTCTCTTCCAACTAATATATTCTGTTGCTCTGAGATTAGCAAAAGTGCCACAGCCCAAAATATCTTACAGGAGACAGAAAGAGGAATGAAGTTTAGAGAGCAAGGAGGAGAAGCTATAAAAGGAAAAATAACTGGTAACAGGATGCCAGTTCTCATTTATAGTCATGGTGTGTTTACACGACAGTGCTGTCCACTACACTGGTAATTACAGATTGCAGATTGCATTGGGGTTGGGAAGGACCCTCAAAGGGCATCTTCTCCAATCCCCCTGCACTTAGCAGGGACACATCAAATCTGATTTTGAATGTCTCCAGTGATGGAGCCTCAACCACATCCCTGGGCAACCTGCTCCAGTGTCTCGCGACTCTCACTTGAAATAACTTCCTCCTGATGTCCAACCTAAATCTGCCCTGCTCCAGTTTCAAACCACTGCCCCTCATCCTTTCACCACAGACTCTTCTAAGCAGTCATTCCCCAACCTTCCTGTAGGTCCCCTTCAGATACTGAAATGCAGCTCTAAGGTCTCCCTGGAGCCTTCTCTTCTCCGGGCTGAACAGCCCAAATTCTCTCACCCTGTCTTCACAGCAGAGGTGCTCCAATCCTCTGATCATCTTTGTAGCCCTCCTCTGGACCCACTGCAGCAGGTCCATGTCTCTCTTGTGCTGGAGGCTCCAGGGCTGGACCCAGCACTTTGAGTGAGGTCTCAGCAGGGCAGAGCAGAGGGGCAGAATCGCCTTTCCCCGTCAGCTGGGCACACTGCCCGGGCTGCCATCGGCCTTCTGAGCTGCCAATGCCCATTGCTGACGCATGTCTAGTTTCCTACTCTTCAGCACCCCAAGTCTTTTTATGCAGAGCTGCCCTCAATCTCTTCACCCTCCAGCCTGGACTGATATCAAGTGTTACCCCAACACTCAGATTGGAAAGTTGGTGGCTGCTGGATTTGTTTGCCTTCTTTCCCCCCAATTTTTGTTCAAAACCTAGCATAACAAAGCTCTTGAGTAGTATTTTGTTAGTAACTCTTGGATGGGATTGGGAAGGAAATGCTGGAAGCTAAGAGTGACAGTGGGAAGTGCATGGATTATCTGTCCCTGGGCAATAATTGTGTCAGAGTTTGTCACACAGAATCTTGGAATACCTGAAGGGCACCTACAGGAAAGGTGGGGAGGGACTTTTGACAACAGCTTGGAGTGATAGGACAAGAGTGAATGGCTTTGAGCTGGAAGAAGGGAGGTTTAGTCTGGAGATTAGGAAGAAATTCTTTATAGTGAAGGTGGTGAGACACTGGAACAGATTGCCCAGGGAGGTTGTGGATGTCCCCTCCCTGGTGGTGTTCAAGGCCAGGCTGGATGTGGTGTCAAGCAACCTGGGCTACTGGGACATATCCTTGGTCATGGCAATGAGGTTAGAATGAGATGATCTTGAGGTAAGATGAGATGATCCCTTCCAACCCAAACCATTCCATGATTATTTATGTCTAAATTTGTCAGCATAGAATCATAGAATCTATTCAGATAGAGACCTTTAAGATCATTGAGTCCAGTGTGTGGCAGTCTGTCCCTGAAGATGGCCTTGCTCATACTTTGTCATTCTGCTGTTTAAAAACTACCTCAAGCATATGCCAAAGAAAAAAAAAATATGTTTGTACTTGCTGAAGCATTTCTCTGAGCAGACACTGGAAGTTTGCAAGCCATCTCTTTCTGAATTTGGAACACAAGACCTACCTAAAGGCACAACTTGCACACTGCAAAGGCAGGAGAGAAATAAATACACTCCTGCATTTCAAAACCAGTTGCAATTAGCTGATGGAAAGGACTCAAAGACGGTAGCTATGATCCAGATGCCATCTCACAAGAATATAAATGAATGTGTTGGCAGCCGAAACTGCTAAGCATTTGCAAGTACTGGAGATATGAAGTGACTGACAATGATGGGATTTATTTAGGAAATCATTAGGGGCAGGTTGAAATGGAGGAGTCTGCATCAAACAGCTCTGCTTGGAGGAGCGAGGCGAGCTGAAATGGGCTCGCTGTGGAACACGTCTCAAGCTAACAAAACCAGTCTGCCTGTAATCAAAGAAGCTCAGGTTAGCCATCCAGACTGCCCTGAGAAATCAAAGCAGGCTTTGCTGACCTCATGAAGCACGGTTCAGAAAGGAACTGATCTCTGGACAGTGCTACCTGAAGGAGATTCCTGTACTTCACCATGAAACCCCCACTAATAGAGGGACTTTCATCATTATGTCCATAACTGTTTGCACCCTGAAAGAATGTGCATTTAATGGGAGGTGGGCCCAAGCCAAGCTCAAGAAGTTCAACAAGGCCAAGTGAAGGTCCTGCACTTGGGTCAGGGCAATCCCAAGCACAAATCCAGGCTGTGTGAGGAGTGGATTGAGAGCAGTCCAGAGAAGAAAGACTTGGGGGTGTCAGTGGTGACAAACTCCCCATGAGCCAGCAATGGTCATTAGCAGCCCAGAAGGCAGCTGTGTGCTGGGCTGCATCCAGAGTGGTAGGACAGGGAGGGGATTCTGTCCCTCTGCTCTGCTGAGACCCTACCTGCAGCACTGCATCCAGTTCCAGTGTCCTCAGCATAAAAGGGGCATGGAGCTGCTGGAAGGGGTCCAGAGAAGGCCACACAGATAGCAGAAGGCTGGACAATCTCCCCTATAGGGACTGGCTGAGAAAGTTAGACTGTTTGACCTGGAGAAGAGAAGATTTCAAGGAGACTTTAGAAGAACTTTCCAGTACCTGAAGTGGATTATGGGAGAGCTGGAGAAGGACTTTTGACAAGTGCTTGTAGTGATAGCATGAGAGTCAATGGCTTTGAACAGGGCAGACTGACACTGGAGATAGGAAGACATTCTTTAGAGTGAGGATGGTGAGACACTGGAACAGGTTGCCCAGGGAGATTGTGGGTGCCCCCTCCCTGGAAGTGTTCAAGGCCAGGCTGGATGAGGCTTTCAGTAACCTGGTCTAGTGGGAGGTTTTTCTGTCCATGGTAAAGGGGTTGGAACTGAAAGGCCTGCAACACAAACCCTATGAGAAGAGGCTGAGGGAGCTGGGGTTGTTTAGCCTGGAGAAGAAGAGTCTCAGGCGTGACCTCATTGCTGTCTACAACTATCTGAAGGGAGGTTGTAGCCAGGTGGGGGTTGGTCTCTTCCCCCAGACAACCAGCAACAGGACAAGGGGACAAAGTCTCAAGTTGTGCTGAGGGAAGTATAGGCTGGATGTTAGGAGGAAGTTCTTCCCAGAGAGAGTGATTGGCATTGGAATGGGCTGCCCAGGGAGGTGGTGGAGTCACCGTCGCTGGAGGTGTTCAAGACAAGACTGCATGAGGCACTTAGTGCCATGGTCTAGTTGACTGGACAGAGCTGGGTGCTAGGTTGGACTGGATGATCAACCAACCTGGTTGATTCTGTGATTCTATGAATGATCTTTAAGGTCCCTTCCAAGCCAAACCATTCTGTGATTCTATGAAGTGCTGAATGTGAACCTTTGAAGAACAGTTGTGCCTACTGTTGCTAGTGCAGATCCTGATCCAAATGACATGCTGGAAAAGGAAAAGTGAGCTTTGGAGCTTGACTCAGGTCTGTGCATACCTGCTGTGACCTTGAGCAGGTTACTCAAGGGCTAGCTTTTCACAAAACACTCTGGTACCCCTGTCACTTGCCTGAGCTTCTGCAGAGTCTGCTAAAGCTTGTGAGTGAATGTCCTGAGGAGATAAGCCAGTTCCTCTTCATATCTGCTGATTCTAATTCTGATACAAGAATAAGATAATTTCATTAATATTTTAAGAACCTCATCCCTGATCTAGTGGAGCCATAATCAATTAAGTAATTTTTATCTGGATCTTTAACATCTCATTTGCTTCTGTCTGTCTGTGCTGGTGAGGAAAACATTTCAGGTGTCAAAAGGACTCCAAGTCTAATGCTTAACTCCTGTTTTGCTCGGGTAGAGGCCTCCAGGACCATAGGTTGTACAGGATGAATTTCATAGAATCATTGAATTGTTTTGGTCGGAAAAGACCTCCAAGATCATCAAGTCCATCCATCAACCTATGACCATTAAATCATGCCTCCAAGTGCCATTTCCATATGTTTCTTGAATACTTCTACCACCTCCCTGGGCAGCCTGTTCCAATGCCTGACCTCTCTTGCAGCAACAACATTTTTCTTAATCTCCAACCTAAGCCTCCCCTGACACAGAGGTACTCCTCTTCCTCACAAAGTTGGCTTGGGAAGATGGTTGAAGAGTATGAGGCTCTGAGCTACTGCAGTCAGTGGATGCTTGTAAATAGCTTAGGGTGAGAGATGTGGAAGTGAGGCCATTATTAAATTTTAGAGGACTAACAGTGTAATCAAATTAGCCTTTGCACTTTCTCTTGTGCTCCACTTTCTGCATTAGAGAAATCTCCATAAATCTCTCCAAAACCATTTCATTTGTTCCTTTGAATGCTCTCCTCTGGTGGGATGTGAAGAAACACCTCAATATTTTCTATTAGATGGGCTGTCAGTACCAACCAGCTCTATCAGCTGCTGCTCACCAGTGTGTGCTTCCACGTTGGACCTGCATTATTTTGTTGGTCAGTTTAAACCAACTTGGCAGCTGAGCTCTCTAAGCCAGGGACTGTTTGTTTGATTGTAGATGAACAGTGGGGGTTTAACACCTGTGGTCTGGCTCTGTGGGTTCACTACAGGGCAGTGGAAGAGAGGAGTAGTGATACATTTGCAAAGAGGATGGTGTGCTCCCAGGTCAGGGGTGCTTGGAAGACCTGTAATCAAGACTGAGGGTTGGTGATGAGAGTCAAAGAATTGTTTCTGTTGGAGAAGACTTTTAGCAACATTGAGTCCAACCAATCTCTAGCTCCAACAAGGCTGGTGCTCAGCACCACATCTCTGCCTCTTTGAAACACCTCCAGAGGTGAGGATTCAACCACCTCCCTGGGCAACCTGTTCCAGTCTTTGAGAACCCTTTCAATCAAGAAGTTGTTTCTAAGATCCAACCTAAACCTCCTCTGATGCAACTAGAGGCCATTTCCTCTCCTCTTATCACCTGATACTAGGGAGAAGAGACCAACCCTCACCTTGCTTCAGCCTCCTCTCCTTGAGTTGTAGAGAGCAATGAGGTCTCCCCTCAACTTCCTCTTCTCTGCACTAAACACCCCCAGTTCCCTCAGCTGTTCCTCACCAGCCCTGTTCTCTAGACCCTTCACCAGTTTTGCTGCCCTTCTCTGGACCTCCTCGAGTCCCTCGAGGTCTTTCTTGTAGTGAGTGGCCTGGGATAAAATGCCAGGCTGAAATGTCATGTTTTGTCTGAGCCTTTTCTGACTGAAACAAATATTCCCATGTTTCTCCCATGGATTTGCATGGCTTTTAGATGTAATTTCAGGCTGCATATGAAAGGATCAGATCTTCCCAAACGCACAGTTGGCAGTAGCTCCTGCATCTTGTAGGGGTGGCAAGTGGCAAATTGGTGCTGAGACTATGCAAGCTCTGGGGTTGTGAACTTGCACAAACACTGCTTTTTCAGCTGCTTATTCCCATTCTTTCACACACATGCTGCTTTGTTGGTTATCTTTCTCTGCACTGAAGTATGAAGTCAGGCTGTTATTTGCCTTCTAGGCTGCAAGTGCCCATTGCTGGCTCATGTCCAGCTTCCTACCCACTAGCACCCTCAAGTCTTTTTCTGTAGGGTTGCTCTCAGTCTCATCATCTCCCAGTCTGGACTGATATCAAGGGTTGCCCTGACCTAGATGCAGACCTTGCTTTCTGCTTTGATGAATCTCCTGAGATTCTCCTCAGCCCACCTTTCCAGACTGTCCAGCTCCCTCTGGATGGCCCCATCCTGTCCTCCAGTCTTATCAACCACACCACTCAGATTGGTATTATCTACACTCTTGCTGAGCCACACCAAAATCAGTGTGGCCAGCAAGTCAAAGGATATGGTTCTTCCGTTTTGCTCTGCTGAGACCTCACTTGCAGTGCTGTGTCCAGCTATGTGACCCCAAACCTGAGAAAGACATGGACCTGATGGAGTGGGTCCATAGGGGGGCCTTGAAGATGATCAGAGGGCTGGAGCGCCTCTCATATGAAGACAGGCTGAGAGAGCTGGGGCTGTTCAGCCTGGAGAAGAGAAGGATCCAGGGAGACCATAGAGCTGCATTTCAGTATCTGATGGGGACCTACAGGAAGGCTGGGGAGTGACTGCTTAGAAAAGTCTGTGGTGAGAGGACATGGAGCAATGGTTTGAAACTGGAGCAGGAGAGATTTAGGTTGGTCACGAGGAGGAAGTTCTGCACAATGAGAGTGCTAATACAGTGGAACAGGTTGCTCAGGGATGTGTTGAGGCTCCATTGCTGGAGACATTCAAAATTAGACTCAGTGTGTCCCTGTGCAACCTGCTCTAGTTGGAGGTGTCCCTGCTGCCTGCAGGGGGTTGGACAAGATGACTTTTGAGGGTCCCTTCCAACCCAATGCCATCTGTGAATCTGTTTGATCCCAGCAGTGACAGGGGTGCACGAGCTCTGACTGTTGCTTTCTCAAGCCTTACCCAGGCTGCTGTTGTGTTTGCTGAACACAGACATTTTGTGTTAAAATTAGAGTTGCTTTCATGGTACAAATCCAAATATATCCACTCTGCAGAGCTGCTTAGCTGCCTCTCAGTGCTGTTGCTTTTAATATGCATTTAGTGGTGTAGAAAGGAAAATACTTTTTAAATTATTATTATTTTGGAGAGCAGCTCTTAGGAAAGGGACCTGGAGGTCCTGGTGGGCAGAAAGATGCTCATGAGCCAGCAATGTGGCCAAGAAGGCCAAGGGCAACCTGGGGTGGATTAGAAGGGGTGTGGTGAGTAGGTCAGAAAGGTTCTCCTGTCTCTGTACTCTTGCCCTGGTGAGGTCACATCTGGAATATTGTGCCCAGTTCTGGGCTCCTCAGGTCAAGAAGGACCTCAGGAAACTGCTTGAAAAAGTCCAGCACAGAGCCACAAAGATGCTGAAGGTAGTGGAACATCTTTTTGCAGAGGAAAGGCTGTGGGAGCTGGGGCTCTGTAGCTCAGAGAAGAGGAGCCTGAGGAGTGACCTCATTCATGCTTGTAAGATGTACAGGGCAGTGTCAGGAGGACAGAGCCAGGCTCTGCTCAGGGATGTCCAATGACAGGACAAGGGGCAATGAGTGCAAGCTGGAGCAGAGGGGGTTCCACAGGAACATCAGGAGAAATTTTTTCCCACTATGAGGGTGCTAGAGCTCTGAAGCAGGCTTCCCAAAGAGGTTGTGGAGTCTCCTTCTCTGGAGACATTCAAAACCCACCTGGATATGTTCTTGTGTCACCTGCCCTGGGTGATTCTGCTCTGGCAGGGGGGTTGGACTGGATGATCTCTGGAGGTCCCTTTTAACCCCTATCATTCTGTGATTTTCAAAGGAAGATGGAAATGGTGACATGTCTAACTAATTAAACAGTTTGTTGCATTACAGGAGGGCTTCTTTTCCATCACTGCAATGAAGGGAAGGCTTTAGTGTGGCTGTTTATACCTAAATTTCAGGACTGAAGGGGAGTCTTTTCTCAGATGATGGCTCTGTTGAATATGGAGATGCAATAAGTATTATGCCCTTAGATTTCAGTAAAGGATAATGATCCAGGGAATAGATTTGGTTGGCAGTTTTTTGGTTCTTGAGATGCTCTGAAGGATGGACTCATTTATTGTTCAAGTGTATCCTGTGGATGATAGAATAAACTGCCGGCTAACGATATGGATTTGCACTGCAGAGTTAGAAGCTGGTCGGAATGCAGAAATTATGTGATGGGAACTATGTAGACAGGAGAGAAATTATATTAAACTGGGAGGGGGTGGGGTAGGAAACAATCTTTTGCATATCTAAGTGAAATAATCTCAAATGCACTAACTGAGAAAGTATCTGGTTTGAAAAATAGCATAAAATATGCATAGTAGCTGACAGCACATTAGATACGAGGTGGGAAGTTACAAGAGGAAAAGCTGTTACTCAGTTTCAGGCACTCCATCCAGTTCGGGTGTCCCCAGCAGGAGGAGGACACAGCTGCTGGAGTGAGTCCAAAGGAGTGGCACAAAGATGATCCAAAGGCTGGAGCACCTCTGCTATGAGGACAGGCTCATAGCTGGGGTTGTTCAGCCTGGAGAAGAAAACACTCTGAGAGGGGACCTTAGAGCTGCTTTCCAATACCTGAAGGGATCCTATGGGAAGGCTGCAGAGGGACTTTTCATCGGGGTGTCTAGAAACAGGACAAGGGGAATGGTTTGAAGCTGAGGGAGAGTAGGGTTAGACTGGATCTTAGGAAGAAGTTCTTCAGTACAAGGGTGGTGAGACTCTGGAGTAGGCTGCCCAAGGAGGTTGTGAATGTTTTCTCCCTGAGTGTGTTCAAGGCCAGGTTGGATGAGCTCTTGATCAACCAAATCTAGTTGAGAGGTGTCTCTGGCCATGGCAGGGGGGTTGGAGTAGATAGTCTCTGAGGGTCCTTCCAACCCTAGCCATTCTGTGATTCTATGATATGCAAAAGCATTTTAAACGTTGTTGATTCTGGCTTTAGTATGATGACTCTCTGGGGCAAACTGTTATGAGGGAGAGACTGAGAGAACTGGAGGGAGTTTAGAGTACAGGAGTATTGGTAAAACTGGAATGACTCAAGACAGAAAAATGTAAAGGGCAGAGCTGTAGGAAAGAAAAATTGAAACTAACACCAAGACCAGACTGCACATGGGGAGAAACAGCACAAGCCTCAGATGGTTTAGGCTCATAGACTGCACTGGGTTGGAAGGCACCCTCAAAGGTCACCTTGTCCCACACCCCTGCAGGCAGCAGGGACATCTCCAACTACAGCAGGCTGTCCAGGGCCACATCAAGTCTGGCCTTGAATGTCTCCAGGGATGAAGCCTCAACCACATCCCTGGGCAACCTGTTCCAGTGTCTCACCACCCTCACTTGAAAAAAATTCTTCCTAATCTCCAGCGTAAATCTGCCCTCTTTCAGCTCAAAGCCGTTGGCTTTCATCCTGTCACTACAAGCCTTTGTCAGAAGTCCCTCCTCAGTTCTCCTGTAGACCCCTTCAGGTCTAAGGACTCCCTGGAGCCTTCTCTTCTCCAGGCTGAACAGCCCCAACTCTCCCAACCTGTCCCATAGCAGAAGTGCTTCTGCACTCTGACCATCCTTGTGGCCTCCACTGGACCTGATCCAGGAGGTTCCTGAATATTCTGTGGCCCACACTTTGTGATTTTTAGAGTGAATTTGCTCAAAGCAATTAAAGATACATTCTTTAGTGGGAGATAGGAAGGAATCCTATCAGACTAACTTCTTGCTGATTACCCATCAAGGTTACCAGGCATTCTGCAGCAGTTTGCTCAAATTTCTGTCCACTGCATGCACTGCTGAGATAAAAGGCAGCAGAGCCTTGCCTGCTGCAGATGGCTTTGCAGATTGGTGGCAAAACCAGGAGAGTTGCAGAAGGCTGAGCCGCTCACCTAATAGGTCCCACTAGATGGTGCCTAAGGTCTCACTCTACCTGGGGATGAGGGAATAATCCTTTTATAAGGCTGTATTTAGTTGTTTTTTTAATCAATACTGACCTGATGTCTGAGACATGAGGTTGGGACACTCTTCCTGTGCCACAGCCTGGGTGGAGAACAAACCAAACCTACTGGAGTAAGAGGTGGTTTCCTGCAGGAAAAGAAGCAGCTACCATGAAATTGAGAGCATGGTGGCTATTCTTAAGTAGCTCATGAATCATGTGAAGCTCATCTCAGTGTTTCCCAGAAAATTAAGATGTCACTAACATATCATCTGAAATGCCTCTAAATTATCAGCCTAGCAGTCCAAACAGCAGTTAATGACTGTCAAATAGCAGTCGAAAATCAGGAGCAAACAACAATTTGACATGAGATTGTGATAAGAGACATGTCTAGCTGCAGCAATCTTGCCCCCTCAGGCAGTGGAGACTCCCATCCAAGCTTGGTATTTCACTTGTTCTTTGCCATCTCTGTTACTATGTCAGCAAGGTGCTGGTACTGCTGATGTTCTCCTGCCCTGATTTCTGGGTGCCAAAGCTTACTGCTGCTTCCACAGATGGCAAATCCCTAGGAATGAGTGTACCACATGGTGCTACTCCCATCCTAAAGGTGATACAGGACTAGGATCAGCCTCTGATTTACCTGAGCTGAAAATCTGGCAATGCCAGCTTGCTGCAAGAGTGGTCAGATGGCAAACCTCGGTGCCTTCCGAACTACAGAGCAGCCGGACATTTCAATTAGCGAAGATCTGATGCACTGCTGTAAGCAGAAACATGCCAAGCTTTTCATTTGGCTGGAGCTTTACTGATGTGCCTCAAGCTCGTAGAATCATAGACTGGCTCAGGTTGGGAGCTACCTCAGAGATCATCTACTCCAACCCTTCTGCCATGGGTAGGGACACCTCTAAACTAGAGTTGGTTGCCCAAGGCCTCATCCAATCTGACCTGAAACCCTCGAGGACGAGGCATGCACAACCATTTTGGGCAGCCCATTCCAGAGTCTCACTACCCTCATGTGGAAGAATTTTTCCTAAGATCCGGTCTAACCCTGCTCTCCTTCAGCTTCAAACGATTCCCTCTTGTCTAGTCACTGGACACCCCTAGGAAAGTCCCTCTGTAGCCTTCCTGTAGGATCCCTTCAGGTATTGGAAAGCAGCTCTAAGATCACCCCTGCAGGTTTCTTTTCTCCAGGGTGCTCACCCTCAGCCTATCCCCCCAGCTGCACGTTTTCATGCATGACTTGATTGAGGTGACCCTGCCTTAGGAAGGGCGTTGAATTAGATGATCTTCCCAAGTCCTTTCCATCCCTTACCATTCTGTGATTCTGCAAAGCAAACCCCCTTCCTTGTCCTCCTGGTGGCAGCAAAAATGCAAAGCTCCTTCTGCAAGAAGATTTTCTGCCTTGAGTTAGCCAACATTTTAAAAAATATTCATCTACTGCTCAGATTTTGGTAGTACCTGAGGTTGGGATGTGGTGCGAAAGCACAGGGAAATGCTCTGTCCAGTTACTTGAGTGTTGATGGTGTAGAGAGATGTCTTGTTGATAGTTGCTCAGTTGAAGACAACTTTGCTTTGGGCATTTTGTAATTCTAACTGCAACTTGCCTGGAGCCTTGGTCCTAAGCCTTGTCCCTTGGAGAAACCCTTTGGTGGGTGCTCAATCTGAGGGTACAGCTTTTACATTATAAGTGGTCAGGGACAAAATACTTGGGTGAAATGGAGGAGGCAGCACCAGATGAGAGGAGTTTTAGTCAACATTAACTTGCTGCTTGTGTACCTGCCAAGCTGGGGTTTTGTCTTTATTGCCTTGTGTGGAGGTAGTTTCCTTAGGGGAGGCACCGACTCTGTTTGGTTTGGGCTTTTTGTTTTGGAAGTGGGTGACACTTTGGGCTCTGAGTGGTAAAAAAAATCGTCAGTGACAATTTTCTGCGAAAGTCGTTATCAGTGCTGGATTCAAACCTGTGCTCTGCTGACCACCCGAGGGTAAAACACACCTGGAAATCGTCGCTGCCATGAGGGAATTTGGGGCACTTGGCTTTTTTGGCCAGGGCGGATCCATTCAAGCTTCCCCAGCTTTGTGCCCTGAGCTGGGGGTGACGTGTGGCGGCTGGGGTGGGGCGGCACTGGAGCTCCCTGTCCGCCGGGGGACTCCTGGCGGGTCCAGCGCTGTCTCCCGCTCGTCCCCGCGGGAGCCATTCTCGCAGGGCAGCCATTTCTCCGGGCTCCCCTCCGTGCCCCGAGGCGCGGCCAGCATACTTCCCCACACCTCCGCCCTCACGGGAAGGCAGCGGCAACGACACCGGCAGCGGGTCCGCCCCGTCGGGGGCGTCTCCGTGGCGGCGCGGGGCCGCCTCCCCTATCCCCGCCCCTCGCCTCCCCAGTCGCGGCCGCGGCTGGACGGGAGCGGACCCGAACGGCGCTGTCCGCTCGGCCGCCCCGTCCCGTCCTGAACCGAGCCGGGGTGGGAGCCGCCGCCCCATGCGCTGAGGGGGCGGCGGGATGGGGCCGCGGGGCGCCCGCGGCTGGGCTGGCCGCGCCGGGGAGCCGGCTGCCGGCTGGACGTGCCTCTTGCCGCTGCTGCTGTGCGCTGCGCTCCGGAGCCTGCTGGCCAGCCCCGGCAGCGAGGGTGAGCGGCGGGAACGGGGCGGCGGGGCTGGACGAGAAGGGGGTGGGCTGCCCTGCTTCCAGCTCGTCCGGCTCCGTTTGGGAATATTTTGGGTGGGGGTGCAGGGTGGGGGTGCTGAGCCGGCGGGGAGGTGAGTGTGGCATCGGGGGAAGGCGGCCGTCACCGGCCGGTGGCGTTCGGGGAGGAGGTCCCGGGGCAGGGAGAGGAGAGGGAGGGGTGCCGTAGGGTGCGGGCAGGCTTGGAGGGGGCTTGCGCAGGTGCCTTGGCACGGGCGGGTTCTATTTTTTGGGAGGGGGCCGCATGCGATGTTTCCCGGGTGGGTTTGCTAGCGGCTTGCAGCGGGGCTCCGTAACCGGCAACGCAGTGGAGCCAGGCTACTGGGAACGAGGCGTTTTGGGTTTTTTTAACCTTTTTTGATCTCTCCGTGGCCATCAGCGTGTCCAGGATTCTTGTCTCTCGGGGTCCTTTCAGGGTCTCAAACCAAAGTGGGTTTTGGTTTTGAGGTGTCCTTTTTCTTCTTTTTTTTTTTTTTTTTTTTTTTTTCCTCCCAGTCTCTCTGTCCGTGGTGCTTGGGCACTGCTTGGGGGCTTTTTACTATTTAATCTCCTTAATTTTGGATCCTTGGGCAGTCTGTGGTGTGACAGCGATGGGTGAAGTTCAGCATCCTAAGGGGATGACAGTGGCTTGAATAACAGCAGGGATGGCTTTGGTGATGCTCCTTTATTATTTGTGAAACTCCTTTAGAGAGGAGAAGAGGAAGGATGGCACGGCTTGGGGAAGGAAGAGAATCCCAGAATTTCAAAGATGTGGCCTGAGGTGGAATTTATTCTGGAGAGCGAAAATAATGTGAATCACAGTTTTCTTTAAGCATTAAAGTGTGGAGGAAGGAGGAAAATGCTGCTCGTGTGTGTGTGTGTGTGTGTATATCAGAAGTGCACTGGTTTGGGGAGGTGAGAGAAATGGCTTTGGCTGTGGTTAGATAATGGTGAGCCAAGTCTTTCTGCCCTCCTCGCAATTTCGAATGATTTCACCCGTGGGAGGGATGCTGGGGAGGTGGAGTGGCTGCTTCTGAAAGGCTCTCCCTGTTATCTACCTGCCTCTTGGGAGGCACGCTGTCCTGCACCCTCCCCCTTGCCCCGCTTCAGCTCTGGGAGGCCAGCAGATGCTCTGAGCGGTCTCCATCAGCCTTGCCAGTTCTCTGAACATCTCTGGGTAGCGCGGAGGGAGTCCAAACGGACCGTTCCCCGAGCGAAAAGGTGTCTCTGCGTGAGCAGGGTTCTCATACACGGTGGGAAATAGGACTGAGAAGGATTAAGGAAGCTGCCCAGCAAACGGGTTTGGTGGCATTTTCACAAGGAGGTTGCAGGAGAACATCACAGCGCTGACGAGCAGCGTGAGCGCTTGCCTCATGCTGTCTCTCTCCACCACCACCCCCCCCCCCCCATTCTTCTGACTGCTGCTCTCTAATTTCTGGCTCTTCAGTGAATGCAAAGCTAAGGGCTGCTTATAGGAGGGCTCTGAGTGTAGACTTGAACTTCCTCAGTGCCCGCTGCCCTTCGCTGCTGGGAGATTTATTTGTAAATAAGCATCTGTGACAAATGCTGCTCGCAGCAGGTCTCCTGTGCCCGTTACTACTGAGCAGTACCGCTTCTGGGAAGGACTCAACCCTGCGGTACGAGAGGCTGAGTGCAGCGCAAACCCCAGGTGCTGAAGGTCCCTCGGCCTCATTCTGTGCCACTGAGGCTCGTCACCAGTTTGGACTTTGAAAGTTCAACCGGGCTTAGATGAGAGAGGTTCTCCCCTGCGGTTAGCTGTCCTGTTCAGCTTGTTGGGAACTTTATTTTTGCTTGGCTGGAGGTGGCCATCTTACACCTGAGAATCATAATTTCAAAAGTTGGTGTTGGTGGTTTTTTTTTGGTTTTTTTTTTTTGTTTGTTTTGTTTTTTATTCTTCCTTATCCTACGTTGATGACTAGACATGATCTGAGTCCAGATAGATCCGAGTTTCCAACCAGAATGATTCCAGGAATCTGAAATTCCAGAATTCTGTGATTCCAGGATCGCTCTTGCCACTTAGCTGGTACCCTCTGCTGTGCAGGCATCTAACACATGTGTAGCAGCATAGAGGATGACAAACCCTTATCATTCCTGGTCTTGGTGTGCTTTTGGTTAGGTGTTTTTTTTTTCTTCTTTAACCCCACATCATGTTTTTATGTCTCTAGCTCTTACTGTACTCCACAATGACTTCACAGGATAACATCTATGCTGTGAACAATTCCCAGTGCATGATTTTCTGTTTTACCCTCTAGTGGAGGGACACATAGGAAAAAAAGGCTTTGAAAATCTAGGTTAAGATTGGGAGGGGGAAAAAATATTCAATGTTTTGAGTTCCTTAGCATCAAAATAGCTTTTTGCAAGGGCAGATGAGATTCAGAAGCTCTTGTTGTTAAGAGAATCATAGAATTGCTTGGGAAATACCTTTAAGATCATTGAGTCCAAGTAATATGGGGAATTGAGTGACCAACCCATTATAACCCTGGTCACCCTCAGAGGTGTCTTCTGTTAAGGATTGAAGGATAGACATTGGGAAAAATGGACTTTTGTTCCCCACTCCAGATTTTTCTATAATAAAGAAATAAAATGGCTTTTAATTTCAATCTCAGTTTATGCATTAAAAGCTCACGTATTAAAGTCACCTTTAGATGTAAAATTAAAAAGTCACTTCTATATTAAAGCAAGTAGTGAAGGAAGTGCTGCTTCATGCATTTTTCCAGCATTCTTTAGCCACTGTTTTTAACTCTTTAGCAGAGATCATTGATGAGAACCAGAGATTTCCTTCTTCCCTTTGCTTTTACAAATTCAGGAATTAGCTGGGAAGAGAATATTCTGATGAGCACACCCAAAAGTGTTACAGAATGTTGAAGTGCTGCTATTTTGGGAGTGCATTATTACTTGAAAATTAATGTCTTATGATACCAGGCTATGAGTGGCAAGCCTGCAGCATATGATTGGGCTGCTTGCACCTCCTACAGTTAAAAAATACATGTTTGAAATCTTTGTCAAAATTATCAGGGGTTGAGAAGTGGTGTATACTACCAGTTGGATTAGGTTGGAAGGGACCTAAGAGATCATCTATGCCAACCTTCCTGCCATGGCCAGGGATGCCTCTGAACTAGACTTGACTGCTCAAGGCCTCATCCAACCTGCCCTTGAACACCCCCGGGTGTAAAACATCCACAATCTCCTTGGGCAGCCTATTTCAGAGTCTCATCACCATCCTATGAAGAACTTCTTTCAAAGATCCAGTCTAACCCTGCTCTCCCTCAGCCTCAAACTATTCCCTCTTGTCCTGTCTCTAGACATGCTTAGGAAAAGTCCCTTTGCAGACTTCTTGTAGGATCCCTTCAGGTATTGGAAGGCAGCTCTAAGGTCACCCCTGCAGTCTTCTCTAGGATGAACAATCTCAGCTATGAGCTTGTCCTCGTAGCAGAGGTGCTCCAGCCCTTGGATCATCTTTGTGGCCTCCTCTGGATTCCCTCCAACAGCTCTGTGTTGTCCTTATGCTGGGGACACCTCCTGTATTGGAGGTGCAGTCTCACAAGTGCAAAGATCATCTACTCCAACCCCCTGCAATGGGCAAGAATGCCTAATTATACAAACACAGAGTGAAGGAATTGTTTAAAGACCTCCCTCCCTCCTCTCCTCCCCTCTGAACTTCATGATTTGTTACACATCGCCTGTGGCTTTGGATTAGTTTCCAGATCTCATTTGGACATCACCCAGATGACCTTAAAAAGTGTCATGTGGGCAAATTATTACAAGGATGGAGCACATTCCATCTGATGGCTTCTAGCAAAGGAACTCCTTGCATAATTGTCACTGCATGCATGCAAAGTGTGTGTGCTGATGAGGCAGTGCTGGAACAACCAACTGTGTTGTTGAGCACATCAGAAGAAAAAAAATGTTTGAAATAATGCTGTTGACTTCAATAGACAAAAGAGAGAAAGACAAAATAAAAATCTGACTTTTGAATGTATTTATTTTAAGTTCAGAAGGATATTGGCGAGACTTTGGAACAGGTTGTAGATGCCTCCTCCCTGGAGGTGTTCAAGGCCAGGTTGGAAGATGCCTTGAGTAACCTGGTCTAGTGAAATGTGTCCGTGCCCACTGCAGGGAGAGTGGAACTGGATGCTCTTAAAGATCCCTTTCAACCTAAACCATTCTATGATTCTTTAGATAAAAGCTCCTCTGTTTTATCCTCTCCCCCTTATTTCCTTTCAGAATTTTTTGAAGCTTGCTTTATTCACAGTCACAGTCACAGATTGCATTGGGTTGGAAGGGATCCTCAAAGATCATCTTGTCCCGTACCCCTGCAGGCAGCAGGGACACCTGCAACTAGATCAGGCTGCCCGGGACCACATCAGTTCTGACCTTGAATGTCTCTAGAGGTGGGGCCTCAACCACATCCCTGGGCAATCTGTTCCGGTGTTTCACCAACCGGCTGTAAAGAACTTCCTCCTGATTTCCAATCTAAATCTCCCCTGTTCCACTTTCAAGCCATTGCCTCTTGTCCTATCACCACAGGCCCTTCTAAACAGTCCCTCCCCAGTCTTCCTGTACATCCCCTTCAGAAATCGAAGTGCTCTGACATCTTGGTGGCCTTCCCCTGAATCCAGTCCAGCAGGCCCATGTCTCTCGTGTGCTGAAGGCTCCCGAGCTGGACACAGCACTGCAGGGGAAGTCTCAGCAGGGCAGAGCGGAGAGGCAGAATCGCCTCTCTTCATCTGCTGGCCACACTGCTTTGGATGCAGCCCAGGCTGACGTCGGCCTTCTGGGCTGCCAGTGCCCATTGCTGGCTCATGTCCAGCTTCTTACCCACCAGCATCTTCAAGTCCTTCTCTGCAGGGCTGCTCTCAATCTCATCATCCCCCAGCCTGGACTGATATCAAGGGTTGCCCTTCTGTTTTTATCTTCGTGGATAGTTTTTAATTTGAATGAGGGAATTAATGAGCACAATTAGAAGGGGTGGGTCTAGTGCAGGCAAGAATAAGGGAAGGTTGGAATTTGCTGATTATTCACGTCAGAACCTAGGCTGAGCATCTCTGTCCTCAGCCTGTGCCTCGTGTGTGTTGTTTTCATACTGATTTATCATTGCTGTGCTGTCTCTGGCTGCAGAAATACATATTTAGGTATAACATCAAAATGTTTGGCTTTAATCAGTGAATAAAAACTTTTTCAAGGAATATTTTGGGGTATTTAATAGAAGCAGGTGGAAGTAGCCTTAATTTTCATGTTAATTAGTCTGGTGCTTGGAGTAAAAGCCCTCATGAGGAGGTGATTTTTTTTTTTTTTGGGTTGCTTTTGGTGATATTGGCCATGGATGCCATGGATTCACACAGCTGATGGGTTATGTGTAATTCTAGAGGATTTCTGCAGTGCTTTGTCCACATAGACCTGATGGAGTGGGTCCATAGGAGGGCCACCAAGACGATCAGAGGGCTGGAGCACCTCTGCTGTGGAAACAGGCTGGGAGAGTTGGGGCTGTTCAGCCTAGAGAAGAGGAGGCTTCAGAGAGACTTTAGAGCTGCATTGTCATATCTGAAAGGGACCTACAGGAAGGCTGGGGAAGGACTGTTTAGAAGGACCTGTGATGATAGGATGAGGGGCATTAGCTTGAAACTGGAGCAGGGGAGATTTGAGTTGGAAAGCAGGAGGAAGTTCTGCACAATTAGAGTGGTGAAATACTGAAACAGATTGCCTAGGGGTATAGTTGAGGCCTCATCCCTGGATGCATTCAAGATCAGACTGGATGTGTCCCTGCACAGCCTGCTCTAGTTGGAGGTGTCCCTGCTGCCTTCAGGGGATTGGACAAGATGACCTTGGACAGTCCCTTCCAATGCATATCTGTGAACCAAGCACTGCTAGCATGCCCATCTCCTGTGTGTGAAGAATGGGTGAATTTGGACATTTCTGCTTTGCCAAGAGGCTCTTCATTTTGTGTGTTGGGATGGTTCCCTGTGTGCTTTCCATGCCAGCAGAGTGTAGCCTCACAGCCCTGTGTTTATTTTACTCACAGGAATAATCCTGTTAGCTTCTGAATTTACTGTGGTAGAATTACAGGTATGAGGAAGGACAACTCGTATCTAATGGTCTTTTTGGGATCAGCCTGATGTGTGATAGATGTCTTTTCAGGAGGCTGTAAAATGACTTACTCATGGTTTTCAGATGGAAGTGCCTGTCCTTTGGACAAGAAGCCAACAGCTGTGTTTATGGCTGAGAGCTCTGCTGCCTAATGACAGGGGTTTATAAAAGGGCAATAAACAGTCACAGAGACTGACTGCAAGATAGTCATAGGATTCATAGAATAGATAGGGTTGCAAGGGACTTTAAAGATTGTCTAGTTCCAAACCCCTGCCATGGGCAGGGACACCTTCCACTAGACCAGGTTGCTCAAGGCCTCATCCATACAGGCCTCCAACACCTCCAGGGAAGGAGCATCCACAACTACCTGGGCAACCTGTTCCAATATCTCACCACCCTCACTCGAAAGAATTTCTTCCTAATCTCCAGTCCCAATCTCCCCTCTTCCAGCTCAAAAGCCATTGGCCCTTGTCCTGTCACTCCAAGCCCTTGTCAAAAGTCTCTCCCCAGCCATCTTGTAGCTCAGTTCAGTGACTGGAAGGCTCCTGTAAGGTCTTCCTGGAGCCTTCTGTTCTCCAGACTGACCTCCTCAACTCTCTCAACCAGTCCCCATAGCAGAGGTTCTTCAGCCCTCTGATCATCTATGTGGCTTCCTCTTGTCCTGCTCTAACTATTCAATGTCCCTGTGCTAGGGGCTCCAGAGCTGGACACAGTACTTCAGGTGGGCTTTGATGAGTTCCCCCCTGCAGTCTTTCTGCCTTGGAGCGATGTTTGAAGTGGTCTGTTTCTGGAAGTGCCCAGGTCTTGAACAGAGATGAGATTTCAATATTGCTCGTGGATGTCAAGGAAGCCAGGCTCTGCCCCATGCTACAAAATCCCTCAAACCACAAACAAGCAACAAACCACCACCACAGCCCAAACAAACAAAAGCACCCAATGACCCCCCAAGTTTTTGGCAGTTTAAAATAAAATATTCTCAGTTCCTCTGCAGGAAACCTATAAGTGGCTGGAGGGCAAAGTGAGATGTAAAAAAATCACCAGATTGGTCACTTCTACAAAGCAGTGAATTTCTTAGTCATGAAGTGCTGACTTGGGTGTAGAAAAGACAACTGAGTTGCAGCTCTTCAGCAAGGTCCTTAGCCTGCTGCCCATTAAAAATGCCTTAAAAAGAAGGCTTTTGTGCTTACCCATCTAAGTACAGAATGGAACTGTCTGGCAGAAAGGCGCCTTTCTTTCTGGCCTGAAGTGCTGGTGAGAGACAACACCTCATTTCAGCCAGGATGGACTTAGTCCTTAGCTTGGAGGGGACCTCTAGAGATCATAGAGTCCAAACCCTCTGCTCCAGGGCTTCAGCACCCTCACACTAAAGAAGTTTCTCGTTGTTGTTACTGATGGCATTGGAACAATTTTGATAACTTGTTATTTCCTGAGCTCATTTCCTTTGATCTCATCTGTGAAATTGCTGCATATTTCACAAGCTAGGAGAGAACTCTTTTTGTCTTTGAAAAGATCATAGAATCATAGAATGTCAGGGGCTGGAAAGGACCTGGAAAGATCATCTGGTCCAGCCGCCCTGCCAGAGCAGGATCACCTAGAAAAGATGATGTTGTTGTTCTTAAGATGTTTGGCACAGGAGATAAGTTGTCCTCTGTGGTCACATCATGGCTGCCCCTTGCTCTGCTCTGTGGCTGGTGGGATGTTGAGGTGTCAGGGTTTGCTGAGGGGAAAGCCTTTGCCGCCCCAGTTAGTCCCACAGCCAGCTGTACCTGCCAAATGCTGGCCTTCAGTAGCTTAGGTCTCTCGAGGCCTTTATTACTCTGCTGGTCGTCTCTTTGACCCATTCTATCTCCTTCAGCCTCAGTTGTGGTATTTGCGATGGCTTTGGTCAGTGCAGTTCACTTAGGATATTCACTTAGGATATGAGAAGCCACTTCTTGACTGAAAGGGTTCTCCTGGACTGTAACAGGTTGCCTAGGGAAGTGGTTGAATCTATCCCTGGAGGTCATAGAATCATAGAATCAACCAGGTTGGAAGAGACCTCCAAGGTCATCCAGTCCAACTTATCACCCAGCCCTGTCCCACCAACTAGACCATGGCACTAAGTGTCTCGTGCAGTCTTTTCTTGAACACCTCCAGGGACGGTGACTCCACCACCTCCCTGGGCAGCCCATTCCAAAGGCAATCACTCTCTCTGGGAAGAACTTCCTCCTAATATCCAGCCTATACCTCACCTGGTGTTTCAAAGGATTCAAGATGTAGTGCTGAGGGCCGTGGTTCAGCACCAGCCTTGGTGGAATTAGAGAATGGTTGAACTGGGTGATCTGAAAGGACTTTTGCAACTGAAATGATTCAACTGAAAGCTGTTTTAACCCTACTGCACTGGTCAAGATAGAAATTGAGCAACATGTGTACAGCATTCTATGATTTTGGTGCAGGGAGCAGTACTGAAGCATCTTGCCAGCATGTTGTCTCTTGGATTCTCTCACTTGCATCACCTAATGTTATAAAGAGCCCAGGACAACTGCTTTAGGAGTTTTGGCTCTATGAGGAGATAGATAGACAGCTGGGAAGAAATGAATTCAGCATCAATAAAGTGCATTTCATGGTGGTGCATTTCTGGGTGGACTTGAATCACTTGAACTGTTTTGCGTGAGCCAGAGCAGCAGAACTAAATTGAGAGCAGTCCTGCAGGGAAGGACTTGAGGGTGCTGGTGGGTGAGAAGCTGGATATGAGCCAGCAATGGGTACTTGCAGCTCAGAAGGCCAGTGGCAGCCTGGGCTGCATCCAAAGCAGTGTGGCCAGCAGATGGAGAGAGGTGATTCTGCCCCTCTGCTCTGCTGAGACCTCACATGCAGTGCTGTGTCCACCTATGAGGCCACCAGCACAAGAGAGACATGGACCTGATGGAGCAAGTCCAGAGGAGGTGATGAAGACGTTCAGAATGGTGGAACACCTCTGATGTGGAGACAGGCTGGGACTGTTCAGCCTGGAGAAGAGGCAGTTTCAAGAAGATTTTAAAGCTGCATTACAATATCTGAAGAACACCTAGAGAAGGCTGGGAAGGGACTGTTTAGAAGGGTCTGTGTTGATAGGATGAAAGGCAGTAGTTTGAAACTGGAGCAGGAGACATTTAGGTTGGATATCAGAGGGAAGTTCTTTACAATGAGAGTGGTGAAACACTGGAACAGGTTGCCCAGGGATGTGGTTGAGACCCTGTCCCTGGAGACATTCAAGATCAGACTGGATGTGTCCCTGTGCAGCCAGCTTTAGTTGGAGGTGTCCCTGCTGCCTGTAGGGTATTGGACAAGATGATCTCTGAGAGTCCTTTCCAACCCAGTGCAATCTCTGAAGCTGTGAAATTATCTGCACACTTGCCTTTTACTTGATTTCTTCACAACCCCCCATGTCAGGTTGGTTGGTCTGTGCTTTATTGCCATATGCAGGTTCCTCCCAAACTCTGGTGGCCATGTGCTGTTTCATCTTACAACCTCTGTCCTCTTCCCTGAGCAGAACTAGAAGCATGAAGTGTCAACCCCCTGAAAAGCCAGCAGATCATCTGAAAACATCTTTTTGCTCCCGAATGCTATCCCAGCTTATGTCAACTCCTTGTTTTTCTACTTGAGTGAGCTCAGTGGCAGCAGAGCAGTCATTATTGTCAACAGCACAGCTTTAGTGGTGCTGGGCAGTGTGGGCTGGAGTCCACTGGTGGAGAGAGCTGACAGCCTTGACAGCTCTGGATGTGTCTGTGCCAAGCTGCTTTCTTTCTGTTGAGGTCAGTTATATGCACAGCAGAGTTTGATCTCCATGGCTTTCTGGATACCTTTTATGAATGGGGACCATGTTGCTTTCAGTTAGTAATGTGAGGAAAGACTGAGAGAGCTGTGCCTGAGGGGGGATTAGCTTTGAGCTGGAAGAGGGGAGATTTAGAATGAGGATTAGGAAGAAATTCTTTCGAGTTAGGGTGGGCAGGCACTGAAACAGGTTGCCCAGGGAGGTTGCGGATGCTCCCTCCCTGGAGGTGTTCAAGGCCAGGTTGGATGGGGCCTTGAGCAACCTGGACTAGTGAGAGGTGCCCCTGTCGGTGGTAAGGGGGTTGGAACTGGATGACCTTTGAGGTTCCTTTCAACTCAAACCATCCTAGGATTCTCTGGTGCTCTGATTTAGGGAAGAAGGTGAGGTTGTGGCTCAGCATTGCCAGCAAGCATTGGGAAGCTGTTAGGATTTCAGGGCTGGACTTAGTGCCTGTGCTCAATAAAGTGCTTGCTTTAAGTATTGAGTCATGCAACCGTATTGAGTCATGCAACCCTTTCCATTCAAAATAACTTTTAAGATGATTGAGACCAAGATGGGTGCTGAAGAAATTGCCTGCCTCCTTCAAAGGTTGCAGATGCCTTGGCAGTGGTTGGAGGTCCTGGGACGACAGGTGGCACTGCTATTTTGTTTGTCTAGGCAACCTTGTTGTCAGGTTACTGGCTGCAGGTGCTGCCTGTATATTGCTTTCAGTGGAAGTGTGGTTTTCACTCTAATGGCAGGATGGTGTTTGCCCAGATAGCTTCCTCAAAAGATTTGTCCTGTAGCCAGACTGAGGCTTTGTGGTGATGTTGGTGCAGCATTGTTTGCAGTACATCTTGGGAGCAAGGCTGGAAGTCTCTTACTGACTGTTGGAGTGAGTCCAGAGGAGGCCACAAAGATGTTCCAAGGGCTGGAGCTTCTCTGCTGTGAGGATAGGCTGAGGGAGCTGGAGTTCTTCAGCCTGGAGAAGAGAAGACTCTGGGGGGATCTTAGAACTGCCTGCCAACACCTGAAGGGATCCTACAGGAAATCTGCAAAGGGACTTCTCCTAATGGTGTCTAGAGACAGGACAAGGGGAAATGGTTTGAAGCTGAAAGAGAGCAGGATTAGACCGGATCTGAGGAAGAAGTTCTTCAATAGACTCTGAAACAGGTTGTTCTGGGAGATTGTGGATGCCTCCTCCCTGGTGGTGTCTGAGACCAGGTTAGATGAGGCCTTGAGCAACCAAATATAGTTGAGAGGCATCCCTGGCCATGGCAGGGGTGTTGGAGTAGATGCTGGAGTACTGCCTTGCAGAATTAACTTGGAAATTAATAGGTAAAATTCTCTGGCTGATGTCGGAGCTGCACTTGCCCACCTGGCCTTACAAAGTTTGGCTCTGCCGTGCAGATTCTGATGCTTTGGCTCTTGCTCTGAAAGGGGAATCATAAGAAAACTTGGAGCTGAGCAAAGCCAATGCAATAAAATCTCAATCTGCAGTTAATGTTAGTTTGTGAGTTCATTAAGTGGTAGATGCCTTCTGCCTCCTGTGAGCTATCAATAACAGGTACTGCTTCAGCTGGCACTCTGCTGTAGCTTTTTTCCACTGATGGAAATCATAGAATCGTGGAATAGGTTGTGTTGGAAGGGACCTCAAAGATCATCCAGTTCCATCGCCCTCACCATGGGCAGGATCACCTCTCACTAGTCCAGGTTGCTCAGAGCCTTATCCAACACCTCCAGGGAGGGGGCATCCACAACCTCCCTGGTCAACCTGTTCCAGTGTCTCACCACCATCACTTGAAAGAATTTCTTCCTAATCTCTAGTCTCAATCTCCACTCTTCCAGCTCAAAGCCATTGCCTCATCCTGTAACTCCAAGCCAAAAAGTCTCTCCCCAGCTCTCCTGTAGCCCCCTTCAGAACTGGAAGGCTGCTCCAAGGTCTCCCTGGAGCCTCCTCCTCTCCAAGCTGAACTGCCCCATGCTCCCAGCCTGTCCATACAGGGGAGGTTCTCCTGCCCTTTGATCATCTTTGTGGTCTCCTCTAGGCTTTCTCCAATAGTTCCATGTCCTTCTTATGCTAAGGACACCAGAACTGGACAGAGTGCTGCAAATGGGCTGTCAGCAGAGCTGAGTAGAGAGCATTCAAAGATTCTTTGCTCTGTGTGTTTTGTCCCAACTCAGCCTAAATGTTGAATACAAAGCATCTGTTCCCTGGTGGTTTTGATTTATTTTAAGACTTATTTTGTCTGGTTTTAGGGCTTTTTTTGTTTGGTGTGGGTTTGGGGTTTTTTTGTTGTTATTTTTCCACTTGCTTTTGCTTTCCTGGATTGTTTTTGGCTGTCACTTGTTGGAGTGACTTGGATTGATACTGTTTGAAGAAATACTTGGCCCAACAGGGAAAAAGATTTGGAAAATGAATGGCAAACAGACTGCAGTAAAACCAGTGAAGATTTATGAGCAGGAAAACTTGGACTTACGAGTAGGAAGAGTTATCTGCATCAGTGTGTCCTGGTATTGCTGTGAAGCCTGGGAGCACAAGAGGAAGGCTGGGGTGGTTTGCAGTGTAAGGAGAAATTGGCTCTATTAATGATGATATCTTTGACAGCTCTACCCCCTGCCTTGGGCAGAGGGAAGGAGGAGGAGGAGAGCAGAGGCGTGAAGCTTGTTGGAAAGCCTGTGATGCTATTCAGGAGGCCTCTTGATGAGGGTTCAGTGCACAGTGCTGCTGTCACCTCCTGTCACGCACCTTGACCCTCCATCCAGCAGAGCGTTTCACCTCATGCTTAATTGGCAGTGTGTGAGCATTCCCACGGGAGCTTTCTCACCAGGCTTTTGAAATAGAGTTGCTCTCATAAGCAGAGTAGTCTACCTTGATGTAGCTCTGACCTTTCCAAGGGTGACTACATCCTGGAGAGTGTTGGCAAAGGGGCCAAGAGCAGCAGGAGGACTCTTGAGGAGGATATAGGAGCACTTGAGCCAGACCTTTCATCATGCAGGAGTGAAGGTTCTTGGTCACTCTGGAACAAAGGGATGCAAGCAGAGTTTTAATTTTAGGTGTTTAAGTTTGGATGAGGCCTTGTCCAACCAAATCTTGCTGAGAGGTGCTCCCTGCCCATAGCAAAGGGGTTGGAGATCTTTGAAGTCCCTTCCGGCCTGACCCATTCTATATAGGGTTTGATGGTTTTACTTTGGCTGTTCCAAACAAAAAGTTTTGCTTCATATGTTTTGGTTTCAAAATGTGCTACTTTGCAGTTAGTCATAGAATCATTGAATTGTTTTGGTTGGAAAAGGCTCTTCAAGGTCATTCAGTGCAACCATCAATCCAAAACCGCCATGGCCATGAAACCACATCCATGGCTCTACAACCTCTCTGGGCAACCTGCTCTGAATCTCTGTCACCTTCTCAGTGAAAAAGCTTCTCCTGATGATCCTGTGGAACTTCCTCTGCTCCAGCTTGCACCCATTGTCCTGTCATTTGACATCACTGAGCAGAGCTTGGCTTCATCCTCCTGACACTGCCCTTCACATCTGTCAGGGCTTCCAGTCTCCTGATCCTTCTCATGTTTCCTCGGTGAACACACATCAAAGCCATTTCCAGTCTTCCTGTCAGGTTCCTGTTGATTCACCAAGTGGTCAGGGCAAAAGTTCACGTGACTTCTGCTTTTGTTTGCTCACCTACAGTAACCAAGCTGCCTGAGAAAGCAGAGTGCCTGCAAACTCCCCAGGCTGTGATTCTGTACCAAAAAGCAGAGAGGAGAAAAAGGCTGTGGTGTGACTTCAAACTTTAATCATCATTTATCTTCCCCTGAAGGCATGGGAGTTAATGATGATATAGATCTGTGTGGGTTTGTGTTCCTCTTGACTGAGCATTAGAAATAATTAGGGCTTGCGGGGTGGCTGCGCTGAGGGTGGAGATGAGCAGCAAGCACTTTGGAACATCTGCACGGGCCTCTTCCAAGCTTTGCTGGCAAAGGTACAGGGGCTAAGTGTCTGCTTATGGGCTCTGAGGTTTCTTGGTTGGTCTTTGCGACCCACCTGGCTGGTGCTGAGGAGAAAGGAAGTGGGAGTAAATGACTTCTATTGTTTTGTTAGGCTTTTAAGATGATGTGCTGAGCACAGAGGCCTCTTCAATGGAAGATGTCCTGAAACCCAAGGGCCACTGACTGCCTCCTAGGGTTGTGTCTGTGGAGTATCTGCAGCATTTGGGCTGCTCCCGAAGTCCCAGGCTAGACAGGAGTGGACACTAGAGCTGCTGAAGTGTGCCTTTAAGCTTATACTTGGAGGCTTTCCTCAATTAACCTCCTTTGGTGACCTGGTGAGACATCACCTGGAATACCATGTCCAGCTCTGGGGCCCTGAACACAAGAGACAAGGACCTGCAGGAGCAGGTCCAGAGCAGGGCCATTTAAATCATCATAGGGCTGTAGTTGCTCAGACAGTGGAGAAGGGATGACTGGGCTCTGGGCAGGTTTGAGGCTGGATTGTGGTGGGGTTGAGACCTGGCATTGGTGCAAGGACAGTGTGATGGTTTGGGTGTTCCCCGCCCCCCCACACTTTTAGAAATTACCCAGACTAGACTCAGTCGGCTCTGGAAATTTGAATGAAGCTTATATTTACAGCTGGCACAATTTACAAGCAGATATTTACAGTATATACAGTTATAGACAGAAATATACAAGGTAAAAAAGGTAATACAAACACAATTCCCCTCCCAGAAACCTGAGTCCCCAGGAGGGGCTCTCAACCACCCCTCACCTTCCCCCTACCCCTCTCAACCTTACCCCAGTCCTAAGGAAGAATGGAGGTTCGGCCAAGAGGGTTAAAAAGCAAGGTGAAGCAGCCAAGCAAAAGGAGGGTGAGGTTAGAAAGCAAGATGGAGTCCAGCCAGCAGCCTCAGCTTCTCCCCAGCAGGCAAAGCTCCCCAGCGAAGAGAAGAAGAAAGTGCAGTAATCCTTGTTTTGCCTTTCTTCTTTACACATCCCAGCAAGACTGTGAGGGAAGTAGACCTCACCATTGTTTTCATTTTACAGCCTATCATCTAGTTCTTCTTACCAAAACATGCTAGCTAGGCTCAAACTAGCACAGACAGACATGCTGGAAATGACTGGGTAGGGTGCTGAGATGGGGGAGATGGAGATGGGCCATCTCTGTATGGAGCAGAGGTAACTGATGCTTGCACCAGATGTGTGGGGTTCACAACACAAAGCATTTCAGTTTCTGCAGGCAGTTTGGAGTAACTGTTGAGTAAAGATACCTCTCAGAGTAGACTGATGTACAGCAGGGCTTTGGAAAATATTCAAGGAGTAGCTAAGTCTACTGGGAGCCTCTCTGGTCTCCAGAGCAGGCCGGGCACTTGGTGAGCTTAAAGTCACTTGCTGCTTTTTTGTCTTCCTGCAATGTGCCTTTATGGGATGCTGTGCAGTGCCTATCCACAGATGTGTCACACCCTCTCCTAATTGTTTTACTCTGTGGGGAATTCTCCTAAAGAAAGGGAGAAATGAAGTTATCCATGGGACAGCAATGACAGAAGGCCAGTAGTCTGCTAGGGTGCATCAAGAAGAGTTTGGCCAGCAGGTCAAGGGAGGTTCTTCTCCCTTTGTACTCTGTCCTGGTGAGTCCATGGCTATGGTATTGTGTCCAGTTCTGGGCTCCCTAGCTCAAGGGAGACAGAAAACTACTGGAGAGTGTCCAATGGATGCTATGAGCTTGTTGAAGGGACTGGAACATCTCTCTGATGAGGAAAGGCTGAGAGACCTGAGGCTATTTAGTCTGAAGAGAAGGTAGAGAGGAGACCTTTTTGTTTTTTGTAACTATCTAAAGGGTGGGTGTCAAGAAGAAGGGGCCAGGCTCTTTTCAGTGGTGTCCTGTGATAGGACAAGGGGCAATGGAAACAAATTTGAACCCAGGAAGTTCGTCCTCAACAGCAGAAGAAACTTCTTTACTGTGGTGGTTCTGGAGCCCTGGAGCAGGCTGCCCAGAGAGGTTGTGGAGTCTCCTTTTTTGGAGACTTTCAAGACCCATCTGGATGTGTTCCTGTGTGACCTGCCCTAGTGTGATCCTGCTCTGGCAGGGGGGTTGGGCTTGATCTCCCGAGGTCACTTCCAACCCCTGTCATTCTGTGATTGTTTTCTGACTGGAGATATATTAACTAGCTGTGCTGGCTGCCTCAGCACTAAGAAGATTCCCAGTGCCTGGAGTTAGAGTTGACTGCGTTGTGTCATCTCTTCAGAGGCAGCATTGTGCTGAAATTGAAGTTAATAACAGCAATTGAAAACTTGCTCTTGATAGGAGGATAATCCAATATTTAGCTGTGTCACCTCTTTGGGGGATCTGATCTTTGAATAAAAACACTTTCCCCCCCCCTGCTTTCTTCCTTAATTAGCATGTTAGGGAGAAGTTTGTGGCATCAAACACACCGTCTAATTACATTCATTAGTAGCATCTCCAGGACAAGTTTTAATTAAGTTGTACCATGTAGATCAATAGTTGGTTTGCATTGCTTGCAACTTAGGAGAGGAATAGATGGTTCTGCATAGCTTAATTAGAGAATTATGGCATTGTAGAATGGCTCAGATTGGAAGGGACCTCAGAGATCATCTATTCCAACCCTCCTGCCATGGTCGGGGATGCCTCTTAACTAAACTCAGCTGCTCAGGCCTCATCCAGCCTGCCTTTGAGCACCCCAAGGGAGGAGGCATCCACAACCTCCCTGGACAACCTATTCCAGAGCCTCATTACTCTAATACTGAAAAACTTCTTCCTCAAATCCGGTCTAACCCTGATCTCTCTCAGCTTCAAACCATTTCTCCTTGTCCTGTCTCTAGACACCCTTGTGAAAAGTCCCTCTGCAGCCTTCCTGTAGAATCCCTTCAGGTGTTGGCAGGCAGCTCTAAAGTCCCCCTGGAGTCTTCTCTTCTCCAGGCGAAACAACCCCTGGCTCCCTCAGCCTGTTCCTCCTAGCAAAGGTGCTTCAGGCCTTGGGTCATCTTTGTGGCCTCCTCTGGACTCCAGGAACTCTGTGTCCTTCTGCAGGGAACACCAGAACTGGATGCAGTATTGGAGGTGTGGTCCCAGCAGAGCAGAGGAAAGGGGCAGAATCCCCTCTCTTGCCCTGCTGGCCACACTCTTGCTGCAGCCCAGCACACAGCTGCCTTCTGGGCTGCATGAGGGCACTGCTGGCTCATGGTGAGCTTCTCAGCAACCAACACCCCCAAGTCTCTTTCTTCAGTGCTGCTCTCAACCCACTCTGCACCCAGCCTGGATTTTAGCCTGTTGGAAACGGTCTCTAAGATCAGCTGCAGTGACTATGATAGAAGGAGCTTGAGGAAACCTGACCCGGTGGCAGCTTTAAAAAGCAGGATACAGCTAGAAAAAGTGATCATTTCTGTGTACCTTATTTTGAGGAATTTTTGAAGAGGATTTTTTTCATCTTATAAAAAGAAAATGCAGTGTGGTGCAGGAGAGCTTTGTATGAGTGCTTGACTTCAGCTGGAGCATTATAAGACAAAGTGCAAGATCCTGCATCTAAGTTGGGGCAACCCTCAGTATCAGTCCAGGCTAGAGGATGATGAGATTGAGAGCAGCTCTGCAGAGAAGGACTTGAGGGTGCTGGTGGGTGAGAAGCTGGACATGAGCCACCAATGGGCACTGACAGCTCAGAAGGCCAGTGGCAGCCTGGGCTGCATCCAAAGCAGTGTGGGCAGCAGATGGAGAGAGGTGATTCTGCCTCTCTGCTCTGCCCTGCTGAGACCTCACCTGCAGTGCTGTGTCCAGCTCGGGAGCCCCCAACACAGGACAGACGTGGACCTGATGGAGTGGGTGCAGAGAGGGCCACTAAGATGGTCAGAAACCTGAAGCACCTCTGCTATGGGGACAGGCTGAAAGAGTGGGGGCTGTTCAGCCTGGAGAAGAAAGGGCTTGAGGGAGACATTAGAGCAGTCTTCCCGTGCCTGAAGGGGCTACAAGAAGGCTGGGGATGGACTGTTTCCAAAGGCCTGCAGTGAACCGTGTGGCCCAGCAGGACTAGGGCTGTAATCCTGTCCCTGCGCTCGGCCCCGGCGAGGCCTCACCTTGAGCACCGTGTGCAGCGCTGGGCCCCTCACTGCCAGAAAGACACTGAGGCGCTGGAGCAGGCCAGAGGAGAGCAACGAGACTGGTGAGGGGCGGAGGGGATGTCTTGTGAGGAGAGGCTGAGGGAGCTGAGGGTGCTCAGGCTGGAGAAGAGGAAACTTAGAGAGGACCTTATCCCTCTCTACAACTACTTGAAGGGAAGTTGTAGTCCGGTGAGGGCCTAGCTCTACTCGCAGGCTACTTGTGACAGGACAAGAGGCTGTGGCCTGAAGGGATGTTTAGGTTGGATATTAGGAGGCACTTCCTCACAGAAAGATTAGGTACTGGAATGGGCTGCCCAGGGAGGTGGTGGAGTCGCCATCCCTGGAGGCCTTTAAGAAAGGATTGGAGATGGCACTTGTTGGCACAGTTTAGCTGATCTCCTGGTGTTAGGCCATAGGCTGGACTTGGTGAGCTCGGAGGTCTTTTCCAGCCTCACTGATTCTGTGACAGGATGAGGGGCAGTGGTTTGAAATGAGAGAAGAGTGGATGTAGATTGCATATTAGGAACGAGTTGTGCACCATGAGGGAGGTGGAATTCATGATATTCAGAGAACTTTTGTACTGAAGGCCTGATTGTGTTGAGGCCTTGAGCAACCTGCTGTAGTGGGAGGTGTCCCTGCCTATGGCGGGGGGTTGGAGCTGGGTGATCCTTGAGATCCCTTCCAACCTAAACCATTCTATGATTCTAAAACTGAGAATGGCAGGGGTTGGGATGGAGCAACCTGTGACTCTGAGCTGTGGTGCCGAGGGACGTGCTTTAGTGCTGACTGGCAATGATGGGTTAATGGTGTTTGGACTTGATGACCTTAAAGGTCTCTTCCAACCTAACCAGTTCTCTGTTGCTGTGTTTCCTTAACAGTTGTTGTGGTTTTCTTTGCTCTTCTTTGCAGTGAATTTACTGGACTCACGCACAGTAATGGGGGATCTGGGCTGGGTTGCCTACCCAAAAAATGGGGTAAGTCTCTGCTATTGTTTGCTTCCTCTCACAAATTATCCTGATTGTTTCCATTTGCAAAGGAGACGACTGGGCTTAAAAACTCCCTGGAGTGATTTGTCAGCAGTGGAGGGGAAAAAAAGATAAATAAAACAACAAGCTATGACTGGAAAAATGCAGCAGTGTGGCTAGGGGATTGATTTATTTATGCAGCAGAGTCAGCCACAAGGATTAAAACCCCCATAATCATGAGTCAGCCCCCTCACTACCCTCCTCACAAAAAAAATCCATGAGGATATTTATTTTTTTTCTGGTTTTGTTTTGTTTTGTTTTTCCTTTTATTTTATTATAAATCCCTGCTGTGTCCTGCAGCCTTTGGGGTAATATTACAACACAATTTTCTGAAAGGCAGGGCCTGGGACATTGCTGTTGGCTTGGAAAGAATAAGGCTGTTGAGAAGTAGTTCTGAGGCTTGTGGTAAAAGTCTGGGAGCTGATAACTCAGTTCCTGATCTAGTATTTTAATCACCTTGAAGAGCTTCTGCCCCCTACTACCATCACCTGTGTGGAAACTGAAATAACCTGGCCTTCTAATGTGATGATGGTGTTTAGATGGATTAATGGAGAGGAGAAAGCTCCAGGGAGAATTTACAGTGGCCTCCTGCCTCTGGAGTGAGTCCAGAGGAGGCCACAAAGATGATCCAAGAGCTGAAGCACCTCTGCTGTGAGAGTAGGGTAAGGCAGCTGGGATTGTTCAGCCTGGGGAAGAGAAGACTCTGGGGGGACCTTGAAGCTGCCTTCTGATACCTGAAGTGATCCTACAGGAAGGCTGCAGAGGGACTTCTCATCAGGCTGTCTAGAGACAGGACAAGGGGGAATGGTTTGAAGCTGAGGGAGAGCAGGGTTAGACTGGATCTTTGGAAGAAATTCCTCAGTGTGAGGATGGTGAGACTGGAATAGGTTGCCCTAAGCAGTTGTGGATGCCTCCTCCCTAAAGTTTTTTTAAGACCAGGTTGGACAGAGCTTTAAGCAACCAAGTCTCGTGGTAGGTGTCCTTACCCATGGCAGAGGTTTGGAACTGGATGATCTTTAAGGTCCCGTCCAACCCAAACCAGTCTACAAATTCATTCTGTAATTCTATGACCACTGATAGCAAAATCACTAGGCCTGAGGAGTTCAGAAGACTTCTGAGTCTGTTTGTGCAGATGAGTAAATGAAAAAGCTAAAGCTCCTCTAGATAAGCCTCAGCTGCCTTTCAATTATTTAGAGAGACCTTTTTTATTTACAAGCTCAGTAATTTCCAAACAGCACCTGGAAGTGCACTCATGAATGCCAAATTAATGGGGCACTTTTTTTTTTAATCTTTAAATTAACTTCCAGAAATAAAAAGTCAATCAGGCAGTTGGGTTTTGGAATTCCAGAAGTCTTCTTTGGTTTTCATGTGATGTCATAAAAATTCAGGAGCTTAATCCAAAATTCTCTCTCTTTTTTATTTTTTTTTTGCCTAATATGTTTGCAGTATTTTACAGGTACTGAAAAATACCTTTGCAGGCTCACTTCTCTCAGCTCTGCTGCAGTCACACTGTTTGCTTAATTTTTATTATTTTGCTTTTTTACAGGGCTATATTTTATAAATATTTTAAGTGGCTCTCACTTGAGGATTTAAATCTGGAAAAGGAAAAAGTTTAGTTGAAATTGGAGAGGTGCAAGGGGAGGTTTGGGACATTCTCATCCAAATTTATTCTCTCAGAAGGGCTTCTTTAGGAGACTTTTGGAAGGTTCATATACTTCGGTTCAGTTTTGGGACTCTCACTTCAAGGATATTGAGGTGCTGGAGCAGGTGTTCTACCACATGCCTGGGCAACCTGTTGCAGTGTTTCACCAACCTCATTGTGATGAAATTCCTCCTGATGTCCTAAGTGTGCCCTGCTTAGTTTCAGACCATTGTCCGCTGCTCAACAGTGTGCACCAGCTGATCTTGTAAACAGTGGTTTGTAAGGCAAGGCAGAGGAGCACTTGAGCCAAGAGCTGTCTCTGCAGAGCTTTGTCTAGCTTGTGCTTATTTGGTATTGGTTTTGGTTGTGTCCTTGCAGGCCTTGCTCTCCTCAATTTCTCCCATGTAAATAGAAAGTAACGAAAATTCCCCTCTTGCTTCATAGGCAGTATTGAAGGACCCATTGGAAATGGAATGATGTGACTGAAATATCCTGTGGGAAAGCAGGGTTGAAAGGGTGTCTCCTGGTGTGAAGAGCCAGGTGTGGTGCAAGAAGAGATTTGTTCTTCTTCCTGCTTCTCTGCTCTGAAGGATTAATGGATTGTGGTAGCCTGGCTTCCTTGCTGCCCTGGGAGGTCTTCCCTGGCCATGCAGGCTGAGTAGCTTGCAGCAGTTGTACAGTCAGCTCTTCAACTTGCACTTGTCTCTGTTAGAGCATGATCTAAGCTCTGGAGGTCCACACGGCCATGGAGTTCAGGGGAGTGTCTCTCTCTCTGCCAGTGGGGTATGGTCAGAATGGAAATGGCACTTTTGCAGCGTGTTATTGTAACAAGTCTTTGGAGGAGATGAAATGCTCTCAAGTTGCACCAGGGCTTGGATCTTTCAGGCTGGATCAACTTCTGCGCTGTAAGAGTTCTCAAAGCCTGGAACAGCCTCCCAAGGAGGTGGTTGAATCCTCATCCCTGGAGGCGTTTCGAAGAGGCAGAGATGTGGTGCTGAGAGCCATGGCTTAGCACCAGCCATGGCAGGGTTAGAAAATGGTTGGACTGGATGGTTCACAGAGCTATAGCACTTTAACAGCACTGACTGACTTGTATCAGGCCCTCCCTCCTATCAGGCTTTATTTTAAAACTCCTTTCTTTACACCTTAGAAGAGCTCTTTCTCCATCCAGGTAGAACCACTGCACAGCTGTTTTGCTTTTGTGTAACAGGCCCTCTCCCATCTTCTCCACATCATATAGATTCATGGAATGTTTTGTGTAGGAAGAGGATTTGAAGATCATCATCATTCATGGAATGGTTTGGGGTGCAAGCAACCTCAAAGATCATTCAGTTCCAAACCACCATGCCACAACTCCCACTAGACGAGGCTGGTCAAGGCTCTCTGGAAGAGGGCAGATTGAGAGTGGAGATTAGTAAGACATTCTTTCCAGGGAGGGTGGTGAGACACTGGAACAGGTTGCCCAGGGAGATCATGGATGCCCCCTTCCTGGAGGTGTGGAAGGCCAGGTTGGATGAGCCCTTGAGCAACCTGGATTAGTGGGAGCTGTTCCTGCCCATGGCAGAGGGTTTGGAACTGAATGATCTTTGAGGTTGCTTGCACCCCAAACCATTCCATGAATCCACAAATAGCAGGAGGGAAATCAGTTGCCCCTGTTTTTGCTGGTTACTGAAGCCAAATACTAAAAGCTGGGGGGTAAATTCACCCGGATTGATCCTGCAAGTTGCTTCTCTTTTATGTAGGACAGCAGAGGGTTTGATGTTTGTAATTTTTTTATCATTTTATTTTTGTGAGCAGCATTTCTGTTTCTCTTTCTTTTGAGAACAGGTACCCTAGGGTGCCTCTTTTGAAGTTAAAAATAACAGTGGGTTAGATTACTCAGTAAGGCTGTGAATAGATTTATGTTGCTCTCTGTCTGTCTTAATTCAGATAGAGATTTTTATCCAGGAATCCTGCAATTGAAGGCAGCTTTTTTTTTTTCTTCCTTTTTTTGCCTTCAGGGGCAGAAATAAAATAAAAATAAAATAAAGGGAGAGGGATAGGTGGTGGTGAAAGGAGAAAGAAGATTCTTGGCACCAGTGAGCTCTGTCATGTAGCTATGATTATAATTGGCATTTTCAGGGCAGTGCTTTTGGCAGCCTGTGTGGATTTTGCTTGCTTTTTCTTTTTTTGTGGGCTTGGTTTTGTTTTGTTTTGTTTTTTTTTTCTTCCTGCAAATGCTGCTGCTTGGCTGTGACCAATGGAGAAGAGGAGTCAGGGAGAAGTGTTGTTGTGGTTTAAGCCTAGCACTCTGCAGCTGCTTTCTCACTTACTCCGGGTGGGATGGGAGAATCAGAAGGGGAAGAAAACTCCTGGGTTGAGATGAAAACAGGTTGGCAGATAAAAGGAGAAGCTGAATGTACAAGGAAAGGCTTGAGAAGTCAAGGGGTGATGGACACAAACACAGGAGGCTCCATCTCAACATGAAGAGACACTTCTTTACTGTGATGGTACTGGAGCCCTGGAGCATGCTGTCCAGGAAGGTTGTGGAGTCTCCTTCTCTGGAGACTTTCAAGATGCATCTGGTAGCTTTCCTGTGTGACCTACCCTAGATGACCCTGCTCTGGCAGGGGCGTTGGACTCAATGATCTCTGGAGGTCCCTTCCAATTCCTACCGTTCTGTAACCTTAGAGTCCCTACAAGAAGGCTGTAGAGGGGCTTTTCCTAAGGGGGTCTAGAGACAGGACAAGGGGAATGGTTTGAGGCTGAGGGAGAGCAGGATTAGACTGGATCTTAGGAAGAAGTTCTTCAGTATGAGGTGGTAAGATTCTGGAACAGGTTGCCCAGAAAGGTTATGGATGCCTCCTCCCTGAGGGTGTTTAAGGCCGGGTTGGACAGAGGCCTTGGTTAATGAAATCTAGTTGAAAGATGTCCCTGCCCATGGCAGGGGGAATCATCTCTGAAGTCCCTTCTGACCTGGGCTATTCTGTGACTCTGTCTGATGTTAAATCTTCTTGCTCTGTTTGAGAATGCTCCTCCCCTTGTTGTCTCAACCAGCTAACTGTAGGTTGTACACTGTTGACACGAATCAAGCCTTTCTCTGGAAGCAGCATCTGGTCAGGGATAGCCCTTATGAAAGGAGATCTAAGGAACAGAGAAATAAATTTGTAGATTCATAGAATGGGGTGGGTTGAAAGGGACCTCAAGGATCATCCAGTTCCACCCCCCCTGCTGTGAACAGGGACAGCTCCCAGTAGGCCAGGTTGCTGAAGGCCCCATCTAACCTAGCCTTGAACACCTCCATGGAAGGGAATTCCACAACCTCCCTGGGCAACCTGTTCCAGTGTCTCATCACCCTCATTCAAAAGAATTTCTTCCTAATCTCCAGTCTCACTCTGCCCTCTTCCAGCAAAAAGCCATTGCCTCTCATCCTGTCACTACAAGCCCTTGTCAAAAGTCCCTCCCCAGCAATCCTGTAGCACCTTCAAGCACTGGAAAAAAGCTGCTCTAAGGACTCCCTGGAGCCTTCTCCAGGGAGAGAACAGGCCCAACTCTTCCAGCCTGTCCCCATTACCCAATACTCATAAAGTCAGGAATAGAGCAAGTTTTTCTCTCAGCTAGGACAGTATTGCTGCAATAATATCTTCCTGTCCTGGGGTAGAAAATCCAGCACAGAAAAAATGAATGAAGGCAGATCCTCCATATCTCATGTTACAAATACAGCTGTCAGCATTAGGTTCCTCCTCACAGGCTCTTTGGGCAAGCAATAATCTCCTGTCACGCTTAAAAGTCTTTCTTTTTGTGTCTCCAGCGTCTAAGAATTACGTTTGGGGATAAAAGAGCTTTGAAGAGCTTTCTCTTCTAAACCCGTTGTTTTCTCTCTTGCTTTGGTGCCAGTTGCAGTACTGTTAAGGTAGTAAGGGTGTGCTGAAAGCAGGGAAGCGTGGAGCTGTCCTGGAGAGCCTGCAGTTCTGCAGAGCTCAACGTGGCCATTGCAGGAGGAATGTGCAGCAGCCTGAGGCTTATAAAACATGCATTAGTTTTTTCTAGCTGATGTGGGTGAAATTTTGTAGTGTGTGACTTGCTGTTTCCTCTGCCAAATCTCACTGTTAGGGGGTCACTTGTCACCTGACTGCATAACCCTTTTGTAGGACTTCAAATGCGGTGGCCTTGCTCTGGCCTTCAGAGAATCACAGGACTGGCCAGATTGGAAATGGCTTCTGAGTCATTGAGTCCAGTCATTAGCCTAGCACTGACAAGTCCTTGACTAAAACATGTCCCTAAGCACCACATCTACATGACTCTTAAATCCCTCCAGGGATGGGGACACCACCTCCCTGGGCAGCCTGTTCCAATGCTTGAGAACCTTTCCAGTGAATAAATTCTTGCTAATATCCAACCTGAACTTCCCTTGAAGCAACTTGAGGCCATTTCCATTTGTTACGTGGTTGAACAGAGTGATCCTCAACTCACTCCAGCCTCCTTTCATGGAGTTCTAGAAAGCAGTGAGGTCTCTCAGCCTCTTCACGTCCTTCTTATGCTGGAGGCACCAGAACTGGATGCAGTACCTCATGTGGGGTCTCAGGAGAGTACATGCTATCAAATTAAGCAGTGCTGTTGATCTACTGGAAGGTAGGGAGGCTCTGCAGAGGGATCCAGGCAGACTGGATGAATGGGTTAAGAGCGATCAGATGAGTTCCAATAAGGGCAGATGCTGGGTTCTGCACTTTGGCCACAGCAACCCCCATCAGCACTGCAGCCTTTGGCCAGAATGGCTCAGCAGAGAGGGACCTGAGGGTGTTAATTGATGGCCAAGTAATCTGATCTAGCATGTGGCTAAGAAGCATCTTGGCCTGGATCTGCAGTAGTGTGGCCGGCAGGACCAGGGAAGTGATTGTCTCACTGTACACAGCACTACGGAGGCCACACCTCAAATACTGGGTTCAGCAGCCTCCCAGTACCCAAAGCAGGCTACAAGAAGGCTGCAGGGGGACTGTTTCCAGAGACCTACAGTGACAGGATGAGGGCAGTGGTTTGAAATCAGAGAAGAGCAGATTGAGATTGGATGTTAGGAACAGGCTCTGCACCGTGAGGGTGCTGGAACACTGCAACAGGTAGTCCAGGGAGGGAGCTGAGGCCTCATCCCTGGAGATACTGAAGGTGAGGCTGTACAAGGCTCTGAACAACCTGGTCCAGCAAAGAATGTCCCTGCTGCCTGCAGAGGGGTTGGACTGGATGAGCTTTGGAGGTCACTTCCAACTCAAACCATTCTGTGATTCTATGGAAAGAAATTAATGTAAAATACATCACAGAACTGAAGCCTGTTCCTGGACATGGGGAGCTGTGAGCATGTAGAAGACAGAGAAGTTGCTTCTTCCATCTGTAGGTGGGAAATCACAGTCCCTCATTTCTGCTTCAAGACTGAAAACACACCAAGGATGTAGCAGTGGTTTAGAGTTAGGAGTGAACGGCACGTTCATTTGATCCTCACCTACTCTCCATAGGCTTAGTGATCTTAGTAAGGGAGATTTGGATCATGGGTGATTTGATGGATAGCTATAGTGGAGGCAGGATCAGGCCTTGGAGTTAGTAGGAGTTAGTAGGAAGCAAGCCCCCCCACTCTCTCCAGAGGAGTGGGGGCTGTGCATCAGCACGTTGATGAAGGAGGAGAACAAGAAATTGCCTGCTGAGCTGGGCAGCTCTGGGGCAGCTCCCAGGAGAGTGGTGGTGATGGCAAGGAGCAGAGATTGCTGATGACTTTGTACAAACTGCATCTGTCAGACCAGGCAGAAACACCCCCACCCAGCCCTTGATTGCCTCCATTTGCTGCTTTCCAAGAAGAAATGCATTATTAGATACCTGCTCCATGCCAAAATGCTCTGATAAGCATTTGACTTGTGCATTCCTTCTCGCGTCCCTTTGTGTTCATTACTGCACAAGTGCCAGGCCACTGCTCTGATTCTATTAAATTCTTGAGTGAGCAAAATGAGCAGGGGGGAAAAATACAAATGATTCTATTTTAGGCTGATGAGTTGAAGTGGTTAGAGAAACTATGCCTTCCCAAAGCGTGGTCTCAATTTTAAGACTGCCCATCAAAGTGATTGCAGTGTGTAGGACCTACCTGGTATAGAAATGCAGAAAATAATGTCCTGTGGATCTGGTACTGGGGTGAAACAGAATAAACTGGGAGCCCTGAAAGACCTGTGCTTCTTTCTGGGAATAAGGAACCTCCTTTGGGTGCTGTAGAATCATGGAACGGTTTGGGTTGGAAAGGACCCTAAAGATCATCTAGTTCCAATCCCCATGCCACAGGCAGGGACACCTCCCATTAGCCCAGGTTGCTCTAGGCCTCATCCAACACTGCCAGGGAGGGGGCATCCATAACCTCCCCGGGCAACTTGTTCTAGTGTCTTACCACCATCACTGGAAAGAATCTCTTCCTGATTTCCAGTTTTGAGATGGCTCTTCCAGCTCAAAGCCATTGCCCCTCAGCCTGTCACTACAAGTCCATGTAAAATGTTCCTCTGCAACCTTCTTGTAGGCCCCTTTCAGGTACTGAAGTCCATCAGAGAATGGCTCAGGTTGGTAGAGACCTCAGAGATCATCTACTCCAACTCCTCTGGTGTAGGCAGGGATACCTGTCAAGTAGACTTGGTTGCCTCTCCAACTCTTCTATAGTCCCTTCAGGTACTGGAAGGCTGTTCTGAGGTCTCCCTGGAGCCTTCTATTCTCCAGGCTGAACAGCCCCAACCCTCTCAGCCTGTCCCTATAGGAGAGGTTCTCCAGCCCTCTGATCATCTTTGTGGCCTCCATTGTACCCTTTCCAGCAGCAACATGTCCCTCTTATGTTGAGGGCACCAGAACTGCAGAATCCTCTCCCTGTTCTGCTGATCTCTCTGCTTTGGGTGCAGCCCAGTACACAGCTGCCTTCTGGGCTGAGAATTGCAGCTCTAAAGCCAGAGAAGGGCTGAACCTGTGAGCTGCAGAAATTCTTACTTGATTTCATAAAAAAATATTTTGGGGCTTGCCTTCAAAGCTCTTCCTATAACAGAAATGATTCTTCCTGTAATACTGACAGCCCATAATGCTGAGCAGAAGATGGAGTTGGCAACAGAAGATAGCATGGAGTGTTTCTTAATGTGATTTGAGATGCTGCTGTACACCGTTAATCCATTTACAGCTCTACTGGAGCTGTGAGGAAGGGTTGCTGGCTTGGTGTTATTCTTGTTGAAGTCTGCTCTGCTGAGACCCCACCTCAAACACTTCATCAGGTTCTGGTGTCCCCAGCCTAAGAAGGACACAGAGCTGTTGGAGTGAGTCCAGAGGAGGACCAAAAAGATGATCCAAGGGCCGGAGCATCTCTACTGTGAGGATAGGCTGAGGGAGCTGGGAGTGGTCAGCCTGGAAAAGAGAAGGCTTCAGGGAGACCTTAGAGCTGCCTGCCAATACCTGAAAGGATCCTACAGGAAGGCTGCAGAGGGAGTTTTCCTAATGGTGTCTAGAGACAAGACAAGGGGGGATGGTTTGAAGCTGAGAGAGAGCAGGGTTAGACTGGATCTTAGGAAGAAGCTCTTCAGTATGAGGGTGGTGAGACTCTGCAACAAGTTGGCCAGGGAGGCTGTGGATACCTGTTTCCTGCAGGTGTTTAAGGACAAGTTGGATGAAGCCTTGGGCACCCAAGTCTACTTGAGAGGTGTTGCCGCCCATAGCAGGGGGGTTGGAGTAGGTGATCTCTGAGGTGCTTTCCAGCCTGAGCCTTTCTGTGATTCAATCCCGCCCCTGCCATGCTCTTGGATGTGAGCTAAGAACTGTTGAGTGTGGGCAGGGTAGGAGAGGAGGTGACAATAGGAATTTGAAATTTAAGTATCTACTTACTGAAAGAGATCTTTCAGAGGGAACTGATTTTGCTTTTTCTCTAAGGTGTTTGAGTTTTGATGTGGTGCTTGCAGGGATTGGTCCTGCTGGAGTGATATCCATAACACCGAGCTGTACCCAGCAGATACTAGGTGGGGTGGGAAAATTATCTGGCTCTGAGAGTTGCTATTTTTCCCCTCCAGCTTTTTAGGAAAGCCAGGCCCTTCTGCTTGTGTTGGCAGCCTTTTTCATTGGGACTGCAGTTTTCTTCCTGGGGGCTGGGATGGCTTTATTGGTCCGTATTCATCCTCAAAATAACTTCTGCTTCAGATGTTGTCTGCTCAGTATTGTCTCCAGAGGAGGCTCCACAGCCTCTATGGGCAGCCTGCTCCAGCACCCTCACCCCCCTTATGTTGAAATGGTTCCTGGATTCCAGTTTTTGCCCTTTGTCTTTTCACTGCACAGTGATGAAAAGAGCCTACCCACATCCTTCAGATACTGGTCAGCATTGAGAAGGTCTCTCAGTCTGCTCTTCTGCAGGCTAAAGAGCCCCAGGCCTCTCAGCCTTTCCTCTTGAGGGATGCCCCAGGCCCTTCAGCATCATTGCTGTCCTCAGTTGCACTCTCTTGACCTCTGGAGTCTAGAACTGGACACAATACTCCAGACTTGGCCTCACCAGAGCAGAGGAGGAGGAGAACTTCCCTTGACCTGCTGGTTGCACTCTTCTTAATGCATCCCAGAATATTATTGGCCTTCTTGGCCACAAGTGCACATTGCTGGATGTTCAGCTTTGGTTTATTTTAGCTTTAGTTTCTTCAAAAACTGGAAAGATTCACAGATTGCATCGGGTTGGAAGGGACCCTCAAAGGTCATCTTGTCCAACCTTGCTGCAGGCAGCAGGGGCATCTCCAGCTACAGCAAGCTGTCCAGGGACATAAGAAGTCTTATCTTGAATGTCTCCAGGGATGAGGCCTCAACTACATCCCTGGTTAGCCTGTCAGTATCTCACCACTCTCATTGGGTAGAGCCTCCTCCTGATGTCCAGTCTGTATCTCCCCTTCTCCACTTTCAAACCACTGTCCCACATCCTATCACTGCAGGCCCTTCTAAACAGTTCCTGCCCAGCCTTTCTGTAGGTCCCTTCAGATACTGAAATGCAATTCTGAGGTCTCCCTGGAATCTTCTCTTCTCCAGGCTGAAAAGCTCCAATTCTTTCATCCTGTTTCGTAGCAGAGGTGCTCCAGCCTTCTGATCATCTTTGTGGCCTCCTCTGGATCTGCTCCATCATGTCCATGTCTCTCTTGTGCTGGGAGCCCCATAGCTGGACACAGCACTACAGGTCTAACACTTGAGAACTTTGCTTTGGTCTCAAACCTTCTAAATGCTTGCCAGGCAGCTCTTGGAGCTCCTTGCAAACCCTGATTTGAAGCTGGTGCAAACTGCAGGCCATGCTCTGAGTGTCTTGCTGATTGTAAGGGAAATGTGCAGTAAACCCCTAAGTTGTAGCCAGTGTTGTGATTACAAATCATGACAACACCACCAGATTGTTCAGTTTGTCACCAAATCCTCCCAAGTGACACAATTCGAGTCATAATCACAAGCATAATCCTGTGAGATGAAGTCATTTAATTGCACCATCTCCTTCTGCTCTCCTCTTGGCTTTGTATTGATGCCGGATTGAGGAGCTGAATCTTCCTCTCTAGTCACCTTCAAAATACCTTTTCTCTCTCTGCTAATTCTGGAGTTTAGTTTACATCCTAAAAATACAAATGGGTGGCTGTGCAATGGGTAAGGAATTGGTTGGGTGATGGCATCCAAAGGTTAAGGGTCGAGGGCTCAATGGCCAGATGGAGATGGGTGGCCAGCAGTGTCACTTAAGGTTCTGTGTTGGGACCAGTGCTGTTCAGTATCTTCATCTGTGGTACAGACAGAGATAGAGGCACCCTTGGCATGTGTGCAAGTGGCACCAAGCTGAGTGATGTGGTTGATAAGTCTGAAGGATGGGGCCATCCAGAGAGACCTGGGCAAGCTGGAAAGGTTATCTGAGGAGAATCTCATGAGGTTCAGTAAGGCCAAGTGCACCTAGGTTGGGACAACCCTTGATGGGGGATGATGAGATTGAGAGCTGCTCTGCAGAAAAGGACTTGGAGTGAGAAGCTGGACAAGAGCCAGCAATGGGCACTTGCAGCTCAGAAGGCCAGTGGCATCCTGAGCTGCTCTGCTGAGACCTCATCTACAGTGCTGTGTCCAGCTCTGGGGGCCCCAATAGAACAGGGACATGAAGGTGCTGGAGCAGGTCCAGAGGAGGCCACCAAGATGATCAGAGGGCTGGAGCACCTTTGCTATGGGAATAGACTGAGAAAGTTGCAGCTGTTCAGCCTGGAGAAGGTTCCAGGGAGACCTTAAGCAGGCTCACAGACTTTGAAATGGGCTGCAGGAATACTTCACATTTTGACAAAAGCAGGAAGTGACAAGGCACAAAGTGATTCCTTGAATGAAATGATGGATGTGTTCCATGAAAGATTAGATGGTACCTTGAGCAATATAGTTTAGCAGGAAGTGTCCTTGCCCATTGGAACCTGATCTTTAAGGTGTCTTCTAACTGAAACCATTCAATGATTTCCTTATGAGAGCAGTCAGACATTGGAATCATCTCCCAGTGGAAGCAGTGGATTCCCCGATCCTGGACATTTTAAAGACTTGGCTTTGAAGGGTGTTGGGCCAGCTCATTTCAGTTCCACCGTGACCTAGATAGGTTGGACCAGATGATCTTTGGGCTCCCTTCCAAGCTGGTTGTCTCTGCTTCTATCATAAAAACAGTGAAGTTTTAGAAATTAATTGCTACTTTTATCTAATATACACATTTATACAAAGCTATAAATGTGTTGTCATTGAGAAGTGATGTCAGGTGATGGGGTAGGAGACTTTGATGAGGTCCCTGCAAAAGGAGTGACTGTAGTTGCTGTTTCAGGATTACACCAGGCAGAGTGCAGCTGCTGGCCAGGAACAAAAGGAATAGTTCAAACTGGAAATGGATTTCAGACCAGATCAAAGCTTTTTGCACAGTTTCAGATATCTGACCCCTTCCTTGTGTGAAACTTGACTTTCCCTGATGGTGGCTGTCATGATATTTCATTGTAATGCCTCTCTCTAGCATCAAGTGATAGGAGGAAAGAAAATGGCCCTAAGTTGTGCCAGGGACATGTAGGTTGGATATTAAGAAAAGCTTCTTGATTGAAAGGGCTCTCAAAGACTGGCACAGGCTGCCCAGGTTGGTGGTTGAATCCCCACCCCTGGAGGGGTTTCAAAAAGGCAGAGATGTGGTGCTGAGAGCCATGGTTTAGCACCAGCCTTGGCAGAATTAAAGAGTGGTTGGACTGGATGATCTAAAAGGGCTTTATGATTAATTTACTCTTCTCCAAATTCATAGATTCAGAGAACGGCTTGGGTTGGAAATAATTATTTTTAAAACACATCTTTCTCCTGCTGGTTAGTTGCTGCCTGCTCACTTGCTCTTCTGCAGAAGCTGATCTCCCTCTTTGATCATCCAGAGCACTGGAACAGGCTGCCCAGGGAGATGGTGGAGTCACCATCCCTGGAAGTATTAAAGAAATGTGTGGACATGGCACTTGGGGATATATTTAGTGGATGTGGTAGTGTTGGATTGATGGTTGGACTGGAGGATCCTCTAGGGCTTTTCTAACAGAAACAGTTCTATGATTGTATGAAGGTTGGACTGGATGATCTCAGAGGGATTTCCAACTAGTTCTATGGCTCTGTAACTCCCTGTGCCAAAGCAGCTGCAGTCATCCAGGGAGTGCATTGTGCCCACTGGCCAGAGTCTGACGACTCTGTGAGTCACAGTAACTCAGGCAAACCTCCAGGCTGATGCAAGGGAAGCCAGCTGGGGGATGTGGTTGTGGTCCTGCTTTATTAGTTTTAATGCTGATTGAATTTGTGTAGTGGTGAGGCAGGCCAAAAGCTGAGCTTCCTAAGGCTTGTATATCCAGTTTCAAGATGCTTCAAAGTCTGGTGGTGATTGGTGGTCTCCATGTGGACAGGCAGCTCAGATGGACAGAAGCGACCTTGTCAGTACACTATGGGTTAGTGGCTGACCTGCTGGAGAGGCTATGAGGGTGCTGAAGAGACTAGAACATATCTCTGACAAGGAAAGGCTGAGAGAGCTGGGGCTGTTTAGCCTGGAGAAGAGAAAGCTGAGATATCTGTATCTACAAATATTTGAAGTATGGATGTCAGGAGGATGGAGCCAGGCTCTTCTCAGTGATACCCAGTCATAGGATGAGGGACAATGGAGGTAAACTCAATCACAGGAAATTCCACCTCAACATGAGAAGAAAAGTATTTCATGTAAGGGTGCTGGAGCCCTGGAGCAGGCTGCCCAGAGAGGTGATGGAAACTCCTTCTCTGAAGGCTTTCAGGACCCATCTGGACGTGTTCCTGTGTGACCTGCCCTAGGTGACCCTTTTCTGGAAGAAGGATTGGACTGGATGATCTCTGGAGGTCACTTCCAACCACTACCACTCTTATCCTGTGTCCTTTGGAGTCACTGCAAATAAACCTGGCAAAGCCTGTTTCTCAGAGCACTGAACTGGCAAATGTCTTCAGCCCCCGGGGGGTTGGTTATGATGCTGCCTGGATAATGTTTGTGAAAGGCTTTTGCCGTGAAGGTGTTGGAGAGGAAGCAGAGAATCTTAAGCAGCTCTTACTTGGTGTTTGCAAAGCTGTTCTTCTTGCTGCCACCCGCTGATCTAAACCTTTTGGATTCCTCTCTTCTCTGTCCCTCATGAGCACAGCGCTACTCCTGAGGCTTTCTGGTTGTTGGGTTAGCTCCTCCAGTGATAACCTGGGATGGTTTTCCTCAGAGGTTTACCTCACTGAAGCTGGAGGTGCACAAGTCCCTGTGTCTCAGGCTGCACCAGGTGAGGTTTGGGTTGGTTATGAGAAGCAACTCCTTGACTGAAAGGGCTCTTGAAGACTGGAACAGGAAGCCTGGGGAGTTTGTTGAGTACTCATCTCTGGAGAAGATTCAAAGAGGCAGAGATATCGTGCTGGGAGCCATGGTTTAGCACCAGCCTTGGTGGGGTTAGAGACTGGTTGGATTGGGTGATCTTAAAGGGCTTTTCCAACTCAAACAGTAATTTGTGATCCATGTTGCAGAGGGTCCTTGGCACAAGTCATAATCAATGGTGAGGTTTTTGGTATGTAAGGGGCTTTTCACAGATGAATTACTTGGTCCATTTGTCCCTGCTGGAAGACCACAGAGTGTCCCTGTTAATCAAGGATAAAGCAAGTAACAGATCCCCAAACGGATGCCAGTGACATTGGTGTCCTGTGAGAAGACGAGGGGCAGTGGCTTTGAGCTGGAAGAGGGCAGATTGAGACTGGAGATTAGGAAGAAATTCTTTCGAGGGAGGGTGGTGAGACACTGGAACAGATTGGCCAGAGAGGTTGTGGATACTTCCTCCCTGGATGTGTTCAAGGCCAGGTTGGGTGAGACAGCCTGATCTAGTGGAAGATGTCCCTCCCCATGGCAGGAGATTGGGATTAGATGATCTCTGAGGTCCCTTTCAACACAGCTCATTCTATGTTTCTATGAAAACCAATTTTTTTCCCACGCTATACTGTGACCAAAGCTGTTACTTAGCAAACTTCTTTTCTTCTCTGCTCTGCACAGATTTAAATATGAGAAGTGGCCTCATTTTCTCCCCCACTGCAGTTAAATACAGAAGTAATCACAATGATATTAAGAAAGAAAGAAAGTTGGGCAACTCCCTGCTGTTCAAATATGTTAATTGCAAACCATTGACATGCCAGACGTGCTATTTCTTACTGAGTTACAATTTCCTTGCTGCTGGAGTAAAACAATCAGTTGAAAATAAGCATAATATTATGGGATTTGCTGGTTATTTAAGAAATAAGAGCAGATTTGCGAGTGCGTGAATGGAAAGTACTGGTGGTGTAGCTTCATAAGAGTAAAGGCCAGTGGGTCTGTTAATGTTATGGAAAGAACCTTAAATATCATCCTTTCCCAACCCCTCTGCCAGGGACGAGGACTCCTTTCAGCTAGACTCGTTTGATCAAGGCCTCATCCGATCTGGCCTTAAACACCTTCAAGCCATATCCTAGGCTGCATCAGAAGCAGTATGGCCAGCAGGTTAAGAGAGGGAATTCTGCCCCTTTCGTCTGCTCTGCTGAGACCACACCTCCAGTATTGCATCCAGTTCTGGTGGCCCCATCATGAGAAGGACACAGAGTTGCTGGAGTGAGTCCAGAGGAGGTCACAAAGATGCTCCAAGGGTTGGAGCACTTCTGCTATGAGGATAGGTTGAGGGAGCTGGGGTTGTTCAGCCTGGAGAGAAGACAATTCTAGACGGACCTTACAGCTACCTTCTAGTACCTGAAGGGATCCTCAGAGGTCTTGTCCAGCCTCCCTGCACTCAGTAGAGACACCTCCAAATAGATCAGGTTGCCCAGGGACACAGCAAGTCTGATCTTGAATATCTCCAGGGATGGAGACGCTCAACCATATCCTTGGGCAGCCTGTTCCAGTGTCTCACCACAGTCATTGTGCAGAACTTCCTCCTGATGTCCAAAGTTAACCTTCCCTGCTCCAGTTTCAAACCACTGCCCCTCATCCTATCACCACAGGCCCTTCTAAACAGTTCCTCCCCAGCCTTCCTGTAGGTCCCCTTCAGATACTCAAATGCAGCTCTATGGTCTTCCTGAAGCCTTCTCTTCTCCAGGCTGAACAACCCCAACTCTCTCATCCTGTCTTCATGTGAGGGGTGCTCCAACGCTCTGATCATCTTTATGGCCTCCCTCAGACCTGCTCCACCAGGTCCATGACTCTCTAATGTTGGAGTCCAAGAGCTGGACACAGCACTACAGGTTAAATCTCAGCAGAGCCCACTAGATTTGCAGTATGACCTCTCTCCATTTGCTTGCCACAGTGCTTTTGGTGCAGCCTGGGATGTGATTTATATTCCCTTCTCTACAAAACTTTAATTTCAGTTCTTGGATCTTTTATTGGTTAGATGAAGAGGAATCTCATAACAGGTAGGTGTCATAGCACTACCATCCAGTTAACACATTGTTTATCTACCCGTGTGTCCCTCCCTACCTCCCAAGCTTAGATAAATAGTTTTTTCAGTTTCTTCTGAGCACTTTAGCAGCTCTCCTAGATTTTGTGTCCTCACAGCTGGTTACTGAAGCAGGAGTTATGTTTGCAGTGCAAACAGCTCAGTATTTAGCAGACCCTTGTATTTTCTTTCCATGGCATGTTGATGTTCAAGTGGTTCTTCAGTGATTGTCAGATGCTGGAGGAGAACTTGGAGGAGCAGAAAGTTGCAGGTGAAGAAAAAAAAGCTGATGAAGTATGGAATCTGTCCAGTAATGCATCTTTCCTGAGAGGGTTAGGATATAGAACATCCATCACCAACAAATGAGCACATGGACTTGTGCAAGGCATTTGACACTGTCCCACATGACATCCTTGTCTCTAAGGCATGGACTTGATGGATGAACCACTCAGTGGATAAGGAACAGGCTAGATAGTTGCACTCAAAGACTTGTGGTCAATGTCTCAATGTCCAGGTAGAGACCAGTGACAAGTAGAGTTCCTCAGAGGTGTGTCCTGGGTCCAGTGCTCTTTAACATCTTTGCCAGTGATAGGGGCAGTGGCATTGAGGCACCCTCAGCAAGTCTGCAGATGACACCAAGCTGTGTGGTGCTCTGGACTCACTTGGGGGCAGGGATCCATCCAGAAGGGTCTTGACAGACTTCAGAAGTGGGACAGTGAAAACAGCTTTAGGTTCAACAAGTCAAAGTGCAAGGTCCTGCATCTGCCAACCCTAAGTACAAACACCTTCAAACCATATCCTGGGCTGCATCAGGAGCAGTATGGCCAGCAGGGCAAGAGAATGAATTCTGCCCCTTTACTCTGCTCTGCTGAGACCACAGCTCCAATACTGCATCAGATTCTGGTGCCCCCAGCATAAGAAGAACACAGAGCTGTTGGAGAGAGTCCAGAGAAGGCCACAAAGATGATCCAAGGGCTGGAGCAACTCTGCTATGGGGACAGGCTGAGGGAGCTGGGATTGTTTCTTCTAATATCTAAGCTAAACCTCCCCTGGTGCAAATTGAGAATTTTTTTTTTCTCTTGTCTTGTCACTTGTTCCTTGGGAGAAGAGACCAACTCCTACTTCACTGCAGCCTCCTTCTTGGGAGCTTTAGAGAGCAGTGAGGCTCCCCTCGGCCTCCTCCGGGCAAAAAACCACCAGTTCCTTCAGCTGCTCCTCACCAGAGCTGTTCTCCAGAACCTACCCCAGCTTTGTTGTTCTTCTCTTTGTTGTTCTGCCCTCTTCTCTGAGGGGCTGTTGTTCCAGCCTCTCAATGTCCTTCTTGCCATAAGTGCCCCAGGACTAAGGTGTGGCCTTCCCAGTGCTGAGTACAGGGGCAGTGATAGTCTGTGCCACACAAAGCACTGAGAGCAGCCCAGGGCCCTGGGCAATCTGGTCTAGTGGAAGGTGTCCCTGCTCAGTGCAGGAGCTTGGGCTGCATGACCTTTTGAGGTCCTTTCCCAAACCATTCTGTGGTCTTATGAGAAAAGTGGTAGTCAGATACGAAAAACATCGTGCTCCATTCTGAGGTGATGGAAGGGAAAGCAAGCTCAGGCTCGGTCTGGTGGTGCTGGGAGCAATGTTACAACTGCCTGACAAATGGGGAAAGTGAATTTTCTACAGAGCTCAGCTCCCACAGCCTGCTTTGTTTTTGGTGACAGCTGTAAGGTGCTCAGCATGCAGCAATCAGCAAATCTGAGTTTTCACTTTTCTTCCTGCTAACTTCACATATTCAAGAGGTGGCAAATGGAGCTGTTAAGAGGAGGTGCAATAAATTGCATAGTGCATGTGCCTGCTGTGCATGCCAGTTCCCATAAGAGGGGCTGCATGGGCACAGCAGCCTTCTCATTGTGATTTTTCTTGGGGTTTTATTTTATATTTTGTTCTTTCTGGCTGCCTGTATTGGAAATGAAAAAAAAAAAAAAAAAAGAGAGAGAGGAAAATGTGCCTGGTGTGGGGGCTGCTGCTGCTGCTGCTTGTGGCACGGCCAAAGGCTGATTTCAGATGGCCCCTGTTGCTGTGCTGTGTCATTAATGCAGCTCACAGCGGCTGGGCTGAGAGAGGACTTCAGTGTTTATTAGGGGAATATAATCATTTAAGCCTGAATAAGCTTCAAAGCTCTAATGTGGCTGTTTGGCCAACAGAAATGAGATGTAAATTTGTGCTGAATAGCTGCTGATTACAGAAAGATGATTAATGGGAAGATTTAAAATTGATTTATGTGTGCAGTTGTCAGGGCCTTGAGCCATCAATGGAATATTAGGGCTGTGAAAAGCTTTGGGGAGATTAGAGACCAGGGGAGCAGAGGCAGAATAATGCAGTTGCTGGAGGGTTTGATATGGTGAATGGGGCTATCTATAATCAAGTAAAATTTGGGGTATGCCTGGAGAGGTTGGGCTTTGCCAGCACAGCACATGGACAGTTGTATGAAGCAGCAGACACCAAGAAATTCAATGTGGTTTCTTTTCATTAAATGCACCTTAATCTGGATTACTTGCATTAAGTGCTCCCTAACCTGGCTTCTTTTCATTAATGTACCTTTTCATTGAGTTTTTTTTCTTTCTCTTTTACTGGAAACTCTTAAAATTATTTCCTCACTTTCAGCAAATTAGCTGTTTAAGAAACATGTGGTTATGGCACTTCAGGACCTGGTTTAATGGCTGTAGTGGTGTTGGGTTGATGGTTGGACTAGGTCATCCTAGAGGTCTTTTCCACCTCAAACAATTCTATAATTATAGACAGCTGAGGACAATGATGAATGATCTAAGTTAAGTTTTTTTGCCTTAAAGATACATTGAGTGCTTTGTCTTATCCTCATTGTAGTAAATCAGGGAAATCTTTTGGATGGAAAAGATCTCTAAGGTTTATAGATTAATACAATGCTTTAGCTTGGAAAGGGTCTTAAAGATCATCCGGTTCCAAATCTCCTGCCTTAGGCAATGACACCTCCCACTAGACCAGGTTGTTCAAGGCCCTATCCAACCTGGCTTTGAACACCTCCAGGGAGGGGGCATCCATAACTTCCCTGAGCAACCTCTTCAGTCTCACCACCCTCAATGGAAAGAATCTCCAATCTAATTCTGCTCTCCTCAATCTTAAAGCCTGCTCTAGTTAGAGGTGTCCCTGCTGACTGCGGGGAGGCTGTACAAGATGACCTTTCAGAGTCCCTTCCAAGCCAATGCAATCTGTGAAGCTGTTTCCCCATCCAACTGTAAACAGCAGAAGCTCCACATAAATGTTGATTTATCTAAATGTTAGGACACCATTAAAGTTGAGAATAAAAGCTTGCTTTCTTTCTGCCTTAGCAAGCAATTCTGTGACCCTCTTGGCACCCTTTAGATGATGAGGCAAAGTGAAAGATCTATACCTAGGTTGGGACAACTCTTGATGTCAGTCGAGATTGGGGTATGATGAGATTGAGAGCAGCCCTGCAGAGAAGGACCTGGGAGTGCTGGTGGGTAAGAAGCTGGACATGAGCCAGCAATGGGCACTGGCAGCCCAAAAGTTCAAAGGCAGTCTGGGCTGCATCCAAAGCAGTGTGGGCAGCAGATGGAGAGAGGTGATTCTGCCCCTCTGCTGTGCTCTGCTGAGACCTTACCTGCAGTGCTGTGTCCAGCCCTGGATCTCCCAGTAAAAGAGGGACATGGACCTGCTGCAGTGGGTCCAGAGGAGGCCACCAGGGTGATCAGGGGCCTGGAGCACCTCTGGGGACAGGCTGAATGAGCTGTAGTGTTTCAGCCTGGAGAATGTAATGGTCCTGCAGCATGAGGGTGCTGGAACACTGCAACAGGTTGCCCAGGTAAGTAGTTGAGGCTCCATCCCTGGAGATACTCAAGTTCAGGCTGGACAGGGCTCTGAGAAACCTGATCTAGAGGAAGGTGTCCCTGCCAAGTGCAGGAGAATTGGACTGGATGACCTTTGAAGGCTCTTTCTGCCCCAAATCATTCTATGAGCAGTGTGAACAGTATCCTAGGAGCTTTAAGGAAGGCAAGGATTTCCTTGTAAGCCTTAAAGTCTTTGCTGTGCTGTGAGTCCTTCTGCAGATCTGGTTGTGCTGGTCTCCTGGTGTTCAAACCATGCGATGTCAGCACTGTTTGTTCTGGCACTTGTCAGATCGTGCTGCACTGAGTGTTACATGAGGCAGGGAAAAGTGATTTAATGATCTTGTGTTTCTTCATTGCCTTTTTCATGCTCATCTGCCTTGTTTTCCCCTCAATTGCTGGATGGTGATTGGAAATGGATGCTGATGTGAAAAAGATGATGTTTAACATCTCTATCAGTGACATAGGCAATGGGATTGAGGCACCCCTAGCAAGTGTGAGATAGCAACAAATTGTGTGGTGTGGTTGACACACTTTAGGGAAGAGATCCACTCAGAGGGACTTTGACAGGCCAGAGAGTTGAGCTCAAGCCAGCCTCATGAAGTTTAACAGGGCCAAGTGTAAGGTCCTGCACCTGGGTCAGGGGAATCCCAAGCACAAATCCAGGCTGCACAATGAGTGGCTTGGGAGCAGTCTGGAGGAGAAGGACTTGAGGTAGTCAGTTGGTGACAAACTCCGCATGAGCCAGCAATGTAACTGGCAGCCCAGGAGGCAGCTGTGCTGGGCTGCATCGAAAGCAGTGAAAGCAGCAAGACAGAGAGGGGATTCTGGCTGTCTGCATTGCTCAGACCCCACTTGCATCCAGTTCTGGTGCACTCAGCATAAGAGGGACATGGAGCTACTGAAGCAGGTCCAGAGGAGGCCACAAAGATGATTGGAGGCTGGAAAGACTCTGCTATGGGGACAGGCTGGGAGAATTGGGGCTGTTCAGCCTGGAGAAGAGAAGGCTCAAGAGAGACCTTAGAGCAGCCTTCCAGTACCTGAAGGGGGCTACAGAAGAGCTGGGAAGGGACTTTTGACAAGGGCTTGGAGTTCACAGGATGAGGGCAATGGCTTTGAGCTGGAAGAGGGTAGACTGATCCTGGAGATTAGGAAGAGATTCTTTTGAGTGAAGTTGGGGAAGCACTGGACAGGTTGTCCAGGGAGGTTGTGGATGCCACCTCCCTGGACGTGTTGAAGACCTGGTTGGATGAGGCAACCTGGTCTAGTGAGAGATGTCTCTGCCCATGACAGGGAGATTGAAACTGGATGATCTTTAAGGACTCCTCCAACCCAAACCATTCTATGAGTCTGTGAATTCAGATGAATAGAGAATTTCAAACCTTTACCCCCCCTCTCCCCCCCCAAAAAAAAAGCCACAGAATTGTGGGGGACAGTAGGGTTTTGCAAATAGTACATCTTTGTACTCTGGGCAGTGGTCAGAGCAGCCTCTGATTAGAGATGCTGGAGAGGGGCTCTGCTGCTCTTTTTCAATTTGCTTGTGCTCACCTCCAGCTGTGTTCTGCCATTTGCATTCTGCTGCTGACACCTTTCATTGATCATGCAAATGATCAAAGTCTGAGCAGAACTTCCGTCCCGTCCTCATTTTTCTTCCCTTTGCACCTTGGTGTGCAGCACTGCGAAGTCTGAGGTGACTTTGTCCTGGTGTCTCTTCAGTTTTCAACAGCTTGGATCATGCAGCTCTGTGAACAGGCAATTAATTTAGTCATGTACATTTCATATATATTTCATCAGAAGCATGCACTGCAAAGTATTTCTCAAATTTAATTGCTCTTCTTCCTCAAGTTCATAGATTTATAGAATCCTTTTTGTTGGAAAAGACCCTTAAGATATCCAGTCCAACCATTCTATAACTCTGTCAAGACTGCTGCTAAACTGTGGCACTCAGTACCACATCTCTGCCTCTTGGAAACACCTTCAGGGATGGGGACTCAACCAACTCCCTGGGCAGCCTGCTCCAGTCATTGGGAACACTTTCAGTCAAGGAATGTCTTCTGTATCCAACCTGAACCTTTCCTAGCACAAAACCTACCCTGCTCCAGTTTCAAACCATTGCCTCTTCTCATATCACCACAGGCCCTTCTAAACAGTCCCTCCTCAGCCTTCCTGTAGGTCCCCTTCAGATACTGAAATGCAGCTCTAAGGTTTCCCTGGAGCCTTCTCTTCTCCAGGCTGAGAAGCCCCAGTTCTTTCAGTCTGTCCCCAGAGGAGAGGCTTTTCAGACCTATGATCAGCTTTATGGCCTCCTCTGGACCTGCTCCATCAGGTCCATGTTTCCATTGTGTTGGGTATCCTGAGCTGGGCACAGCAGTGCAGATGAGGTCTCTGCAGAGCAGAGGGGCAGAATCACCTCTCTCCATCTGCTGGCTGCAATGCTTTGGATGCAGCCCAGCATGCCATTGGCTGCAGGTGCCCATTGCTGGGTCATATCCCACTCCTTGTCTACCAAACTCTCTGCCTTAACAGAGTTGGAGACTTTATGATCTTAAAGATCTTTTCCAACAGGATTGATTCTGTAATCCAAAACTTCTTTTAGTGAAGACTGAACCACCCCCAGGCAAAGCAAAGATTCTGCTTTAGTCACACAGCTCTGGAGCTGAACATCTGAGCCATGCTGTACATGGCAGGAGGCGCTGATAAAACTTGGCAGGCTTTAAAGGAGCTGAATTTTGGTGGCCTGTCTGTAAGTGGTGGATGGAAGAGGCAAGATGGTGATACAGCCTTCTTTTACAGCAGGCACAGCCCTGCAAAACCCTCTGCAGTGCAGAGGCAAAAAAAAGAATACTTAGTGCTCTGCCTAGCTTTCACTGGAGATGTAGCCTTAGGTGACCTCGCTGAAGTCACTGAGACAGTGCAGAGGAGAGCCTGCTTATTATTTGCATTAGTTCTGTGATAGGAGAGCAGGTGGAAAGCCAGCAGGCAGCTAAAAAAAGAAAACAACCAAGATTTTGGGCTTTGTGATAGGAGCAGAGCAGCAAAGGGAATGGGAGAAGCAGGCTGGCAGATGAAGTTGAGAAGCGGCAGGGAGCGTGTGTATGGCAGCGGAGCTGGAGGCCACCAATTGGCAGCCAGGTCTTAACATCAGCTGCACAAAAGGAAATCAGAGACTGCCCAAATGTTGCTGGGATATGCTGGAGCATGTCCAGAGAAGGGCAGTGAAACTGGTGAAGAGTCTGGAGAACAGGTCCTCTGAGAAGTCACCAAAGGCACTGAGGTTGTTTAGACTGGAGAGGAGGATGCTGAAAGGAGACCCCATTGCGCTCTACAGCTCCCTGAAAGGAATTTGGAGCCAGTTGGAGGTTGGTGGAAGGGTGGACTTGTGATGATCTTAAAGGTCTTTTCCAACTTAAACTGTTCTGTGTGGGGTATCTCAGATGCTTTTGCTCATTCAGAGCCTGGGATCTATGCCCAAAAGAAAAGAAATAAAGGAAAAAACATATACATGAATTCCCAATGTTGCCTTTGTGTGCCAACAGATACCAGAATTAATGTGCACATGCTGCTGAGCTCCACGTGGTGGGGTGGAAAATTAAATGGGAAAGGACGGAGGCTTCCTGTAGCCAGGGAGCCTGTCAAATGAGTGATGGGAACAGCAGCAGGTTGCATGACACAGAGATGTTGCTCTCTACAACTCCCTGAAAGGAAGTTGCAGTGCAATGGGGCTTGGTGTCTTCTCCCTGGGATCAAACGATAGAAGGAGAGGAAATGGCCTGAAGTTGCACTAAGAGAGGTTTAGATCGTATCTTAGAAGCAACTTCTCAGCTGAAAGTGTTCTCAAAGACTGGAACAGGCTGCCCAGGGAGGTAGGGTAATCCCCATCCCTGGAGTTGTTTCAAAGAGGCAGAGATGTGGTGCTGAGGGCTACGGTTTAGCACCAGATTGGCAGAGTTATAGAGTGGTTGGATTGGATGATCTTGAAGGGCTTTGCCAACCAAAATTAGTCTGTGATTCTATGGTCCATGGAGGGAGGGAGTCCAGCTGGGAAGGTTCCAGGTAAGTCTTAAGCTCCCTTTTGCTCTTTAAGACTCCTAGGATTTTGCTAACTGCGTAATTTCACCTTCAGCAATGCCAGGTTGTGTGGAATGAGCAATTCTGTGATTCTGTGATGTGGCACTTGGGGATGTGATTTAATGACTGTGATTGTGTTGGGTTGGTGGTTGGACTTGATGATGTTAGAGAGCTTTTCCAATCGAAACAATTCCATGGTTGTGTGAAAGATGCCTGAAATATCCATACCTCCTTTAGCAGGCACTAAAGAGAATTGAGCTGAGTTACTGAAAACCAGTAACAGAAATTCTCCTTGCAAAAAAAATAAAGAGATCCTTTATGCAAACCAAATAAACAAAAGCTTTGAGATGTTCATCCCTGCTGTCAGTATTTATTTTTGTGGAGAAGCAGCTTTTTTGTGTGTGTGTGCTGTGCTGTGGTAGCAAATTGCAGTCCTGGAATCCTGGGGATTAGAAAGAAGGCTGAATAGCAGGACAGCTGGTGGATGTGGTTTAAAATTGTCCATTTAACCCAAGGCCACTCCACTGAGTGCTTTTTGAGCTCTTGGAGTTGTAGTTATGTGTGAGATCTTGGGCCTCTCTCCAGGCAGGCAGCCTGCATGAATTGCATGCTTCCTATTGATGGAGCTGAGTGCAACCTTTAGCTTCTGTTAACTCACCAGCAGCAGCTTGCTGGAAATCCCTGATTCAGAAATAGGTCTCCTATAAATGATTTAACACCAGGCCATTGGAATGCATTTGTGTTCCCCTGCTTACGTCTCTGAAACAGAGAGAGAGAGCATTCAGCACCAGATCAACAGCTGCATTTTTGGTTTAATCTCTCAGATGAGGTTGATTTATATCTCAGAAATGGGGTGCTGCAGAGAGGGCTTCCAACATGGCACAGGTTTTGTTTGTACTTTGTTTTTCCCATACCCATATTTTCAGCCGGATGCTGTCTCTTTAAGCTGGTGAGTTTTCTTTTCCAGTAACCATCAGGTGCTGCTTTCTGTCCTCTGGTCTGTATTCCTTTGTTGGTCAAAATGACCCTGCTTTAGCCTGGAGGCTGGGACTCAGTATTATCCAGAGATCCTCTCCAGCCCCTACCATCCTGTGACATACTTGTCTGACATCTCTAGCGGGACCAGGCAGAAGGTGCAGTGGCTCATACTCCCTTCCCTTGCTTGGGGAGGGATGTAAAAGCAGAAGGGGGAAGCTGCCTGCAGTCTATGGAGAGAGGCAGCTCTGTCTGAAAAGAATGGGGAAAAGGATCTGGGAGTTCTGATGGACAATAGACTAACTGCGAGCCAGCAATGTGCCCTTGCAGCCAAGAAGGCCAATAGTGTCCTGGGGTGCATCAAGAGAAATGTGGCCAACAGGTCAAGGGACAATCTCCTCCTGCTCTACTCTGCCTTGGTGAGACTACAGCTGGAGTATTGTGTTCAGCTCTGGGCTCCAGTTCTGGACTTGCTGAAGAAAGTACAGCAAGAGACTACAAGGATGATGAGGTGTCTGGAACATCTCTGTGATGAGGGAAGAATGAGACAATTGGGTCTGTTTAGTGATGTTTAGTCTGGAGAAGAGCAGAGGGGGGGATCTCAGCAATGCCAATGAATACTTAAAGGGTGGGGGTCAGGAAAATGGGACCAGGCTTTGTTCAGTGGTGCCCATGACAGGACAAGGTGTAACAGGTGCAAACTGGAACACAGGAAGTTCCATCTGAACATAAGGAAGAACTTCTTTAATTTAAGGGTGCTGGAGCCCTGGAGCAGGCTGCCCAGAGAGGTTGTGGAGTCTCCATTTCTGGAGACATTCAAAACTTGAATAGATGTGCTCCTGTGTGACCTTCTTTAGGTGAATCTGACTTGACAAGGGATGTTGGACTCAGTGATCTCCCTAAGTCCCTTCCAATTCCTACCATGCTGTGATTATTTATTTCTCCCATTCTATTACAGTCTTTCTGAAGCTCAAGGCCCTATTAGATGGGAAAGCTGAGATTTTACAGGAGCTGTGACTTTAAAGTGTTTCTTTTTTCCCCACAGTGGGAAGAGATTGGTGAGGTGGATGAGAACTACGCTCCTATACACACATACCAAGTGTGCAAGGTGATGGAACAGAATCAGAACAACTGGCTTCTGACCAGCTGGATCTCTAACGAAGGGGCATCCCGCATCTTCATTGAGCTCAAATTCACCCTGAGGGACTGTAACAGCCTTCCAGGAGGACTGGGGACGTGCAAGGAGACTTTTAACATGTATTACTTTGAATCAGACGATGAGGATGGGAGGAACATCAGAGAGAACCAGTACATCAAGATTGACACCATCGCTGCTGATGAGAGCTTCACCGAGCTGGACCTTGGCGACAGAGTTATGAAGCTAAACACAGAGGTGAGAGACGTTGGGCCCCTGACCAAGAAGGGCTTCTACCTGGCTTTCCAGGATGTGGGGGCCTGCATCGCCCTGGTGTCTGTGCGTGTGTACTACAAGAAGTGCCCCTCGGTGGTCCGCAACCTGGCTCGCTTCCCTGACACCATCACGGGAGCCGACTCCTCACAGCTGCTGGAAGTGGCTGGCGTCTGCATCGACCACTCGGTGACGGAGGAGGCACCCAAGATGCACTGCAGTGCCGAGGGAGAATGGCTGGTGCCCATCGGGAAGTGCTTGTGCAAGGCGGGCTATGAGGAGAAGAACAACACCTGCCACGGTAAGGCTCTGCAGGGTGCTGCCCGGTGAGGTGCGTGGCCCTGGCTTTCTGCACCTCCATGTCGTCAGTGCTGCTTGAGTTGGCAGTGATGGGTTGGCTTCTCACTTCTACTGAGGTGCTTTGGCTGTGCCAGGATGGAGACAGAGACCTTGGCTGGATGTGGTGAGACCTGACACATCTGTAGAGGTCCTTCTGGTGCATTCAAGGCTATGGACAAGGAGAATCTGATGTCTCCCTGTACCCTGTGGAGCACTGTGCTGTTGGGTTTGAGAGGCAGTTGCAATTTTAGGGGCTATTTAAATCCTTGCATTATTTAGCCTCAGTACTGGGGTTCCTTAGGAATTTTAGAAGCTCTCTTTCTTCAACTTGATTTCCTCCTGTGCCATTCTCTGTGCCAGGGAACGTTTGAAATCTGTTTCCCTGTGCAAGATGTGTTTTGGTTCTGTATTTAAAGGAGTCTGTTTTTCTCCCTTTTGCACTCTGTAGGGGGAATGAGGATTTGCTGTGGTGTGAGGTGATTGATTTTCCTCTCTGGTAAATAATTGAATTCAAAGCTGCTCAGCTGTTCAGAGTTAAGCCTAAAGCCCTGCTGATAAAAAATGCTTCCATGTATGCTGAGGTTTTCACACAAGTAGCTGGCCAAGGTTCCTGAGCTGCTGCTTAGCACAAGTCTCCTGAACCATCAGAGACCTTGAGCAGGAGTGCTGGGCTATCTAAAACCCAGGACTGGTAAAGCAAGACTTTCAAAGAAGCACAAGATCCTGTAAGAGTGCATAATCCATGTCATAACAACCCCATGAGCACTGCAAGCTTGGGGCAGGGTGGCTGAAAATTACTCAGTAAAGACTTGGGGGTGTGATAAATGAGCTGGCTGGAGATGAGCCAGGGTGTGCCCAGCATCCTGGTCTGGATCACCAGTGGTGTGTCCAGCAGGACCAGGAAAGGGATCGTCCCCCTATACTCAGCACTGATGATGCCACACCTCATCAGTTCTGGGTTCAGTTTTGGGCCCCACACTCCAATGAGGACATGTAGAGGCTGGAGCAGGTCCAGAGAAGGGCAGCAAAACTGGTGAGGAGTCTGGAGAACAGGTCTGGTGGTGAGCATCTGAGGGAACTGGAGTTGTTTATCCTGGAGAAAGGGAAGCAGAGGGGAGACCTCCTTGCTCTCTACTACTCCTTGAAAAGAAGTATGAAGCAATAGGAGGAGAGGAAACGGCCTCAAGTTGCAACAGAAGAGGTTTGGTTTGGATATGAGAAGCAACATCATGACTGAAAGGGTTCTCAAAGACTGGAACAGGCTGCCCAGAGAGGTGGTTGAATCCCCATCCCTGGAGATGTTTCAAAGAGGCAGAGATGTGGTGCTGAGTGCCATGGTTTAGTATCAGCCTTGGTAGAGGTAGAGAATGGTTGGTCACAATCTTAAAGGTCTGTTCCAACCAAAGGAATTCTTTGATCCTATCTAATTTAGTCACTAAATTTATTACATGCTTGCTTATAAATTATGCCCTCCTGTTATGAAAGGTTCAGCTTAAAAACTTTTTGGACCTAAAAAAAAAAAAGGGGGAGCTGAGGGGAGGGAACTAAGATAAAAGATTTGAATGCAACAATGAAGTCAGGGTTGCTTTTTCTGTTTGTCTGGCTCTAGACCCTCCTGAATGGTGTTTGCAGTGTTAGTGCAGAATAGACCTCAGTGCATCTCCAGAGCAAACTGTGGCCTCAATCCTTTAGTCTTTATTCACATACCATGCCCCTGAGGATCACACACTTCAAGTCTCTTCAAGGGCTGATTTGGAGAGAAACACGTGAGGATGGTTATTTTTGGAGGAACAGCTTGTCGACTGTGCTTCCTGACCAGGAGAGTCTTCTTCATCTGAAGGTGTAGTCAGTACAGCAAAATCTACCTTTGTTTTGCTTTTTCTGTGCCATTAAAGGTACTGTTCTTTTGGGGGGACTAAGAGTTGGATGTTAGGAAGAAGTTCTGCACCATGAGGGTGCTGGAACACTGCAGCAGGTTGCCCATGGAGGTAGGTGAGGCCCCATTGCTGGAGGTGTTCAAGGTCAGGCTGGACAAGGCCCTGAACAACCTGATCTAGGGGAGGAAGTCCCTGCTGAGTGCAGGAGTATTGGACTAGGTGAGCTTTGGAGGTCCCTTCCAAACCAAACCTAGAGTTCTGTGATTCTATGACTTGGTGTTTGATATTGCACAAGGGGAGGTAACAGTAGCCCCAAGCTGAGAAAGTCTGATCTGTCACAGGTGAGGAGTGTGGGTCAGAGAGATCATAGAATCAAAGATTACTGAGGTTGGAAGGCACCTTAGAGATCACCTACTCCAACCTGCCTGCCATGGACAGGGACACCTCTCAACTAGACTTGGTTGCCCAAGCCCTCATCCATCCTGGCCTTGCACATCCACAGGGAAGAGGCATCCACAACCTCCCTGGGCAGCCTATTCCACAGTCTTACCAACCTCCTACTGAAGAACAGCTTCCTCAGATCCAGTCTAACCATGCTCTCCCTCAGCTTCAAACCATTCCCTCTTGTCCTGTCTCTAGACACCTTTAGGAAAAGTCCCTATGCAGCCTACCTGTAGCTCCCTTCATGTATTGGATGAAGTCTAACTACAGGGTCAAGTACTGCTTCATTATGGCTCAAAATGCTGTCCCCCACAATAACATGCAGTGGTTAGATGCTCTGTTTAAATGCTGACTTCAGTGACCTGGAAGATCTTTGGGAGGAAAAGGGCACATCCATTGGTCACCTTTCAAATCCTGCCCTCCAGGGAGGGGGCATGCACATCTTCCCTGGGCAACTTGTTCCAGTGTCTCAACACTCTCACTTGAAAGAATTTCTTCCTAATCTCCAGTCTCAATCTCCACTCTTTCAGCTCAAAGCCATTGCCATTGTCCTGTCAATCCAAGCCCTTGTCAAAAGTCCTTCCCCAGCTCACCTGTAGCCCCCGTCAGGTACTGGAAGGCTGCTCTAGGTTCTCCCTGGAATCTTCTCCAGGCTGAACAGCCCCAACTCTCACAGCCTGTCCCCCTAGGAGAGTTTCTCCAACCTTCTGACCATCTTTGTGGCCTCATCTGGATGCTCTCCACCCACTTCATGTCCTTCTGGTGCTGGCAGCACCAGAACTGGATGCATTGCTACAGGAGGGGTCTGAGCAATGCAGAGAGCCAGAATCCCCTCCCTGTCCTGCTACTCTCACTGCTTTGGATGCAGCCCAGCACACAGCTGCCCTCTGGGCTGCCAGTGATCATTGCTGGCTCATGGGAAGTTTGCCATCAACTGACACCCCCAAGTCCTTCTCCTCCAAACTGTTCTTGAGCCACTCCTCACCCAACCTGAATTTGTGCTTGGAATTGCCCCAGCCCAGGTGCAAAAGCTTGTGAAAATCCATGTAGTTTGGGTTCTGTTCAGCACTGCCTAGCTCTCTGTACAGCCAACACACTGCACAAGCGGATCAGACCATGTCATATTTACAGCCTTAGTGTCCCCAGTGAGAGGAATTGCTCAACTGTGTCTGTCAATGCCTTCTTCAAACAGGAGCCCTGCTGACAAGATGATGAATTCAGAACATCAGTGCCAATTAATGATTTGTAGGCAAAAGGGATTTCAGTGGTGCCCATATTTGTGAGGGTGACTGGGATTTACATCACCTCTAATAAGAGAGTGTTTCCTGGCTCTGTCCAGATGTGACACCAGAGCTTGGAAAATGTCATCTTTGAGGGAGAAATTTGAATAAACAAAACCAGGCCTGAGAGTGTTCCCCAAAGCATAGTCACTAATAAGCTGCTTCTGCCTAAGTGCAAGCAAGCAGGGAAACTGCTGGAGAGAGCTGTACCCAAGTGATTTAGAAAGCAAAGGTCAGAAATTGTTTAGGTGTTTGTCAAAGTTACAACCACAGAGTGCTGAGACCATCATTGTGTCAGGCAGGAGCAGGGAGAGCCTTTCAAACCAAACACCAGTCAGGCTGTCCAAGAGAGAAAAACACAAAGCTTCTACACCACATAGAGTTCTTGGTGTTATTTATTCTGCTTGGAGAATTCCTGGAATTGTTTGGGTTGGAAATAACCTCTAAAATCATTGAGTCCAACCATCAACTCAGCACCACCATGGCCATTACACCATGCCCCCGAGTGCCATGTCCACACATCAACTTCTATTCTAGATGAAATGAAAACTGATTGACACAGGTCAGCTGACATAGGTCAGACATTTAGCTATCAAATCACTTCTTGGGGTGATTTTGTTGCTGGCTGAGTGCTGTGGTTGATAAGACTGAAGGATGGGATGGGGCCATCCAGAGGGACCCAGAGGTGGAGAGGTGAGCTGAGTTGAATCTCATGAGGTTCAATAAGACAAAGTATAAGGTCTGCACCTAGGTCAGGGCAATCCTCAATATCGATTCAGGCTGGGGGATGATGAGATTGAGAGCAGCCCTGCAGAAAAAGGACTTGAGGGTGCTGGTAGGTGAGAAGCTGGACATGAGCCAGTGATGGGCACTTGCAGCTCGGAAGGCCAGTGGCGTCTTGGGCTGCATCCAAAGCAATGTGGCCAGCAGATGGAGAAAGGTGATTCTGCCCCCCTGCTTTGCTCTACTGAGACCTCACCTGCAGTGCTGTGTCCAGCTCTGGAGCCCCTAACACAAGAGAGACGTGGACCTGATGGAGTGGGTGCAGAGGAGGCCACCAGGGTGATCAAAGGGCTGGAACACCTCTGCTGTGGAGACAGGCTTAGGGAGCTGGGGCTGTTCAGCCTGGAGAAGAGAAGACTTCAGGGAAACCTTGGAATTGCATTTCAGTATCTGAAGGGGACCTACAGGAGGGCTGGAGAGGAACTGTTTAGAAGGGATGTGTTTGAGGCCCTGTGCCTGGAGACATTTGAGATCAGACTTGCTGTGTCCCTGGGCAGACTGTTCTAGTTGGAGGTGTCCCTGCTGAGTGCAGTGGGTTGGATGAGATAACCTTTGAGAGTCCCTTCCAACCCAGTGCAATCTGTGGCTCTGTGGTGGAGGTGAAGCAGAGGTACTCATCTTCCTCCCAGAGTGGTGCAATCAGCACAGATGCTGAGGGCCCTTGCCCAGAGCTGTGATTGGTCCCTTGTCAATCAGCTCTTGCAGGGCTATTTGGAGAGAATTGTTGGGGTTGATTTTTGGTTTTCTCAGCTGTGCAGGAGTAGGCAGGCAGAGGTAATGCTCCTCAGTTGGTGGGTAGAAGGCACCACCTGGGTAGGGCAAAGGAGGCAAGTAAGGGCTGGCAGAGATGCTGATGGCAGAGGCAGGGTTGCTGACTGCAGTGCTTCTGTGTCTGCACAGCAGCTGTCCCAGGGGCATGATTTGTGAGTGACACACAGGAATGGTACCAGAAATAAACCCTGCATCCCAGCCAAATCACTGTGTGCCAAATCACCCATTCTGGGGTGGTGAGGCTGCAGCCTTAGCCTCCATCTTCTCTGGCCTATTATTTTTTGGAAATAGAACCATGCTGCTGCACATGTAAAAATTCTTTTGGAGCTTGAGTTTGGCTCCAAAGGAACCAATGTTTCTGGGCTTTGCATCTGGTGTAGGTGCAGAAGTGGGACAACTTTTCTTCAGTGCCATCCACAACTTGCTTGCTTGTCTCTTCTTCCCCTCAGGTGCTGCCCAGAGAGATTGTGGAGTCTTCTCTCTGAAGGATTCCAAAACACTGTGATCATAGAGTGGTTTGAGTGATAAGGGACATCCAAAGGTCATCCAGTGCAACCCCCCTGCACTAATCAGGGATGTCCTTCACTAGATCAGGTTGTTCAGAGCCTTGCAGGGATGGGACCTCAGCTGCCTCCGCAGGCACCCTGCTGCGGTGTTCCTGCACCTTCCTGGTTCAGAACTTGTTCCTAACATCCAATCTCAATCTGTTGTTCTCTCATTTCAAACCATTGCCCTCATCCTGTCACTGCAGGGGTTCGGAAACAGTCCCTATGTAGCCTTCTTGTAGCCCACTTTGGGTGGTGGAAGGCTTCCCTAAGGTCTCCCTGAAGCCTTTTGGGAAAGACCAACCCCAGGTATCTCAGTATAGATTGGGGACTGATCTGTTGGAAGGCAGTGAAGGGGAAAGGGATTTGGGGGTCCTAGTTGATAGGAGATTGACATGAGCCAGCAGTGTGCTCTTGTGGCCAGGAGGGCCAATGCCATTCTGGGGTGTGTTAGAAGGGCTGTGGTTAGTATGTTGAGAGTGGTTCTCCTGCCCCTCTACTCTGCCCTAGTGAGGCAACATCTGGAGTACTGTGTTCAGGTCTGGATCCCCCGGTTCAAGAGGGACGCAGAGCTGCTTGAGAGTGTCCAGCACAGAGCCATAAAGGTGATTAGGAGAATGGAACACCTCTTTTATGAGACTGAGGGAGCTGGGGCTCTTTGGCTTGGAGAAGAGGAGACTGAGAGGTGACCTCATCAATGTTTATAAATATGTAAAGGGTGAGTGCCAGGAGGCTGGAGCCAGGCTCTGCTCAGTGATGCCCAATGACAGGACAAGGGGCAATGGGTGGAAGTTGAGGCACAGGAAGTTTCATTTGAACATGAGGAGGATGTTTTTCACTGTGAGGGTGACAGAACACTGGAACAGGCTGCCCAGGGAGGTTGTGGAGTCTCTCTGGAGATACTCAAAACCTGCTTGGACACATTCCAGTGTGATCTACTCTGGGTGATCCTGCTCTGGCAGGGGGGTTGGACTGGATGAGCTTTCAAGGTCCCTTCCAACTCCTGACATTCTACGATTCTCTTCTCCAGGCTGAACAACCTCAGCTCCGTCAATCTCCTCATAGCAGAGGTGCTCCAGGCCTCTGATCATCTTTATGCTCTCCTCTGGACCCACTCCAGAGTCTTTCCTGTGTTGAGGTCTCCAGAGCTGGATGCAGTACTCCAGGTGAGGTCTTGGCAACCTGCTGTGGGTGACTCTGCTTTGGCAGGGGAGTTGGAGTAGATGAGGTCCCTTCTAATACCCATCATTCTGTGCTTCTGAGAAGTCTCTCTCTAAACTCCTTGTTATGGATGCTAGATGCTGCTAAATCCTGTTTGTCTTCTGGGAGACTTCCCAGCTACGACTCAGGTGGATAAAGCAAGCCTGCTGTTACCCTCGTGGTGGTGTGGAAAACAAGCAAAAGCCAGGGATATAAATAAATAAATAACAAAAAAATCTCTTTTTAATTGTTCTACTGGGAGGTGATTACATGGCTAGCAAAACATTGATGGAAATATCCAGTACATGGAAAACACTGAATTTGGAACTAAAGTTGCCCCCTCCAGGGAGGTCTTTGCCCATCGTTCATATTTCTCATGCATTTTGCTGATTAAATCCAAATTGGCTGGGAGTGGAGCATGGGAGGTGTTTAGACAATTATCAGCTGGAGTGCCTGGTTAATTTTAATTAGACACAAAACTAGACAGTGTCAGAGGTAGCTGCAGTTTTTGGCTGCAGGGTGTGTGATATCTGTTCAGAGGTATGGAAAAGCACCTGAATGCTGCATCTCAGCAACGGGCAGTCGGGACTACAGGGGGAATGGCAATGTTCTCTAGAGAGCTGTACGCATGGCTGGGGGCCAGCAGTGGTGGAGATGTGTTAAATCTGGTTGGCAGACGGTCACCAGTGGTGTTCCTCCCAGGCTCATGCTGGGGAACAGTTCTCTTTAAGGTCTTTATCAATGATCTGGGTGAGGGGATTGAGGGACCCTCACTCTGTCTGCAGATGATGCTAAGCTGGGTGGCAGTGTTGATCTGCTGGAGGGTAGGAAGGCTCTGCAGAGGGTCCTGTTCAGGCTGGATTGGTGGGCCAAGGTCAATTGCATGAATTTCAACAAGGCCAAGTGCCAGCTTCTGAACCTTGGTCACAACAACCCCATGAACTTGGCGCAGAATGGCTGGAAATTGCACAGCAGAGAAGGATCTGGAGGTGCTGGTTGTCAGCCAGCTGAAAGTGTGCCAGCAATGTGCCCAGGTGGCCAAGAAGGCCACCAACATCCTGGCCTGGATCAGCAATGGTGTGGCCAGTGGGACCAAGAAAGGGATTTTCCCCCTGGATTCAGCACTGATGAAGGCACACCGTGAGTCCTGGATTCAGTTTTGGGCCACTCCAAGAAGGACACTGAGGGGCTGGAGCAGGACCAGAGAAGGGCGCCAAAGCTGGTGAAAGGTCTGGAGCACAGGGCTGGTGAGGAGCAGCTGAGGGAACTGGGGGTGTTTAGTTTGGAGAAGAGGAGTCTGAAGTTGTCTCATTGCTCTCTATAGCTCCCTGAAAGAATGCTTCATTGAGGTGAGAGTTGGTCTCTTCTCCCCAGGAACGAGGCACAGGAGGAGAGAAAGTAGCTCCAGATTTGGTGGTTAGATGGTGGTTGGAGTGCATGTACTTAGAATTCCTTTCAAACCAAAATCATTCTCTGCTTCTCTTGCATGATCTGGACTTGTCAAGATGTTCTGTTCTGCACCTGCAATCATTAATAGGAGCAGGGAAACATTTTCCATGGATCAAAGCTGTGTTGCAGCAGAATTGATTCAGTATTGCTTTTATCTTGGCTGTGTGTTTGCCTTCCTGATCAGAGGCATGGCGTCTGTGGGTGTGCAGTGTATCGTGCTTGGCTAATGAGTTGGAACCTTCTGCACTACATTCTACACTTGTAACCCTGATAGCCTGAAATTGCATCAGGGGAGGTTTGAGTTGGAGATGTGGAAAAATTTCTTTGCTACAAGAGTGATCAGGCATTGAAACAGGCTGCCTAGAGAGGCAGTGGAGTCACCATCCTTGGAAGTGCTTGAGAAACGTGTGGACATGGCACTCTGGGACATGGTTTAATGGCTGTGATGGTGTTGGGTTGAAGGCTGGACTCAGAGCCTTGTTGAGTCTGACCTTGAATATCTTCAGGGATGGGGCCTCAACCACCTCTCTGGGCAACTTGCTGCAATGTTCCAGCACCCTCATGGTGCAGAACTTGTTCCTAACATCCAATCTGAATCTGCTCTTCTCTCATTTCAAATCATTGCTCTCATCCTGTCACTGAAGGCCTTTGGAAACTGTCCCTCTTCAGCCTTATTGTAGATCCTGTTCAGGTGCTGCAAGCCTTGGAGCTTTCTGTTCTCTAGGCTGAGTAACCGCAGCTCCCTCAGCCTGTCTCATAGCAGAGGTGCTCCAGCCCCCTGTTCATCTTTGTGGCCCATCTATGGATGCCATTGACTTTCTGTGCTGCTGCCTTGTGCAGACCCAGCTTGCTTATGAACTGGGGGAGGTTCCAAACATTTAAGGACTCTGGAGCAGTATTAAGGCTAAAGTACAGGACTGCTGTGAATTTAATTGCCTTAATTTAAGATGTGGCCGTGCCCCGTTGTCCACTCTGTCCTGTTGCTAGTTTTGCAGAACTGGTTGGCCATGAGCTTATGTGACCAGTGAAGGGCTTGTCTAGATGTTCTTCCAGCCTGGGAACAAATAAGACATTCCTCTGCCTGGATGGGAATTTGTAGCAGAAGGGTGGCTGCAACCTCTCTGACTGCTCAGGCTCTGCCAAAGCTTGTTGGTCAGAACCCTCATTCCACCTCATTTATGTTACATGATATCATTTATGTTTATATGAAGGTGATACATCATACTCCATGGAGGTGTTGAGGAAACGCGTGGCCATGGCACTTTGGGACATGGTTTAATGGCCATGACAGTCTTAGGTTGATGGCTGGATTCTATTCTAGAGATCTCTTCTAACTGAAATGGTTCTATGATTATTAGAGGGCTGATGCACCTCTTCTGCAAAGGCAGGCTGAGACAGTTGGGGTTCTTCAGCCTGCATGTGGAGGCACCATGACCTTTATTGATCACCAGAGCCATGGTTACAATCCACCAAGTGAAATATTTGCCTCCTGTATGGTCAGTTGTGTTTCTATGGTTTTAATTCCCCAAATAATGCCACTTGAGGCCTTACCCAGCGTTGGCCAGTCTGTCATTCCATCACAGGGGTGACCAGGGGTCACAGAGTAGCCTTCAAAAGCTGCCTAGAAAGCTTTTTAATTACTGCAGAGCCAAAGGGAAAGCTGCTCCTGACCAGCTCATTTGGTATTCAATGGAAGCAGCCTGTGGGCTGCAGCTTTCCCAGCTCCCAGCTGCTTTGCAGAGAGCCTGCAAGGCAGGCAGTGACAGAGGCAGGGCTGGAGCTCTATGTGGGCTTGAGGAGCAGCAGTGATGATGGGATTTGGGACAGGAGCCAGGCTTTTATTCATGTAAATCCAAGGCAATCGGGCATGTTAATTACTGGAAGAAATCTACGGCAGGGAGGAAAGAGTTCGGGAGGATGGGGAGGTGCCATGGTTAATTGCCAAGGTCCATGGATGCCCCATGACCTGGTGGGATTTCCTTCATTGCTATGGTTGACTTGCAGCAGATTGAGTAGTATCTATCCAGGAGGAAGCCTCCTGAGTCAAGTGTCTGCAGAGGTAATTTGAGGTAAAAATGACTGAACGCTCAGAGTGCTCTGGGAAAGCCACTCGCAGGATCCTCCAGGAAAAGACAGATGCTGCTCAGGGCTTTTGCATGCATATGAGTGTGGCCAGCAGGTGCAAGGAGGTGTTACTCTGCCTTTATTCTGCCCTGGTGAGTCCACATCTGGAGTATTGTGTCCAGTTTTGGGCTCCCTAGTTCAAGAGGGACAGGGAACTACTGGATGGTCACAAACATTGTGAAGAGCATCTCTCTTATGAGGACAGGCTGAGAGTCCTGAGGCTGTTTAGCCTGGAGGAGAGCAGCCTGAGAGGGGATGTGATCAATGGTGATCAATGTCTAAAGGATGCTTTGGCAGGGGGGTTGGACTCCGTGATCCCTGAAGGTCCCTTCCAACTTCTAACATTCTGTGACAGGGATCCAGAGAATGGGGCTGGTCTCTTTTCAGTAGTGCCCATTGATAGGACAAGGGGACAATGGGCACAAACTGGAATCCAGGAGATGTCACTTAAACACGAGGAGAAACTTCTTTGCTGTGAGAGTGCTGGAGCCCTGGAGCAGGCTGCCCAGAGAAGTTGTGGAGTCTCCTTCTCTGAAGTCCTTCAAAACCACCTAGATCTTGTTGCCCAGGATCACAATGTTCAGGTGGGTTTTGAATTACTTCAGAAATGGAGACTGGATGATCTCTGGAGGTCCCTTCCAACCCCCATCACGGTTTGATGCTGTGTGCTGATAAAGGGCAAGTGTACCGATGACAGCATTTAACTTTCTGTCCCTCCTGGTTTGGAGACTGCTTTTGTTGCCTGATGGTCTTTCAGTGGCAGAGCAGCTGAGTGGCAGGAGTTTTGTTCTTGACGTGAAATGCATGGAAATATCTACAAACCTAGATCCATGGAATTGTTTGGGTTGGAAAAGCCCTCCAAGATTGTCAAGAGAGATGATCTTAAGACCTCTTAAGAGAGATGATCTTAAGAGAGACAGGGACCTCCTGGAGTCCACAGAGAGCCATGACAATGACTGGGGGACCTGAGCGTATCCCCTGTGAAGAGAGACTGAGAGACCTGGATCTGTTTAGTCTGGAGAAGACAAGACTGAGAGGAGATCTCATCAGTGTATATGAATTGGAGGGGGCCAATCTCTTTTTGGCGGTGCACAGTAAAGACAAGGAGCAACAGCTACAAACTGGAACACACAAAGTTTCGCCTCAACATGGGGAGAAACTTCTTTGCAGTGAGGGTGACAGAGCACTAGAACAGACTGCCTGGAGAGGTTTTGGAGTCTTCTTCTCTGGAGACTTTCAAAACCCTCCTGAATGCATTCCTGACCAAATTATCCTGGGTGATCCTGCCTCAGCAGGGGCCTTGGACTCGATGGTCTCTAGAGGTCACTTCCAGCTTCTAATGATCTGTGCTTCTGTGAGTCCAACCTTCAACCCAGCACCACCATGGCCATTACACCACGTCCCAGAATGCCACATCCACAAATTTCTGAAAGACCTGCAGGGATGGTGACTCCACTACCTCCCTGGGCAGCCTCTGCAGAAGGGAGCAGATGTCTGCCTTGCAAAATGGTCTCTCTCTCTCTTACCTACCCAAGTTCTCAGTCAGGCTCATCTAAAAGCTTTTCTCCTCTTCCCATGCAGGAGGTTGGCCCCCATTATTTATTTATTTGTGACGCCTTTGTAGGTTTCTGTTTGCTTGGGGTCGTTTTATTTATTTATTTTTAGCAGAGCTTTTACATGATTTTTTTTTGCTGCTCTCACAGTTCAAGCATGATTTAATCTGTCAAAACTCGTTTGCTTAGCTGCCCTTGATTGTCTTGCATACTTCCACTAAAAGAGGGCACTCAACCTTCCAGGCATGCTGCTGCCCAGACGAATCAAGTGTCACAGCAGTCAGGACCTGCTCTGCTGTGGTGACAGCCACAGCATCCTCCGACAGAGCCCACAGCAGGGAGTGTAGACGGGGTAATGCCTGCAGCTGTGGCTGGGGTCACAGCACTGTGGGCCCACACAGGCACATGCAGGCAGGTGTGAGCTCTGCAGATGTAATCCATCACTCATGTGCAGAGCTTGTTTGGTCCAGATCTGAGAGTCTAGAATCACAGCATTGTTTGGGTTGGAAGAGACCTCTAAGATCATTAAGTCCAACCATCCACCCAACACCACCATGACCACTAAGCCAGGTTCTCAAGTGCCATGTTCAGGTGTTTCTTGAACATCTCCAGGGATGGTGACTCCACCATCTCCCTGGGCAGCTGGTTCCAATACTTGACGACTCGCAGCAAAGGAATTTTTCCTAACCTCCAGGCTAAATCTCCCCTGTCACAATTTCAATCCATTTCCTCTCTTCCTATCACCTGATACTAGGGAGAAAAGACCAACCCTCACCTCACTGCAACGTCCTTTCAGGGAGCTGCAGAGAGCAATGAGCTCTCCCCTCAGCCTCCTCTTCTGCAGACAAAACACCCCCAGTTCCTTGAACTGCTCCTCACCAGATGTGTTCTCCAGGCCCTTCATCAACTTTGCCCTTCTCTAGACCTACTCCAGCCCCTCAAAGTCCTTCTTGGAGTGAGGGGTTGGACTGTATCATGTTAAAGGGCTTTTCCAACCCCTTGGATTCTATCTTTCCATAATTCTACAGTGTGCTCTTTATGCAAGGAGTAGGAAAGAAGTTTTCAGTCACTCCTCACTCTTCTTACAGTTCAAAATGACTTGACAGCCCTTGGATCCTGCTTGGAGGACTTGGTGCATGCTAGGAAGCCTTTTCCAAGTAGCTGCTGCAGTGCTGTGCGCTCAACACCTGGCATCTCTGGGTCTCATCTCAATGCACCACTAACTCAATATTCAGCAGTCAGGTCAAACATCTCCTGGGCCTGGTTTTGCTGCTGTGCTACGTGGGGTTTTCACTCTGTGGTGTGTGGGATGGCTGCCAGCTGGAAATGTGGTGCCTGGGGACAAGTGCAGTGATTATGTGAGTCTGTTATTGAGTGAACTCTGAGCATGGCTGATGGCATTGACAGCAGCAGCCCTGTCACCCTGATGGGGAAAGCCGCCAGTCACGCACGCCTCTGAGGTGGTGTCTGCTAAGTGCAGGGGTAAATGGGAGGACAGTGCCCTCTGCCAGACCACAGCATCGCAGAATGGTAGGGTTGTAAGGGACTTCAGGACATCATTTAGTCCAACCCTAAGGGGTTGGTTCATCTAAAGACCACAAGTCAGGTTTACCTAAAGTCAGGTTCACCTAAAGACCACAAAGAAACCCACTCACGTGGTTTTGAATGTCTACAGAGATGCGACTTCATCACCTCTATGGGCAACCCGCTCCAGGGCTCCAGTACCCTTAAATTAAAGAAGTTCCTCCTCACGTTCAGATGGAACTCCGGTTTGTGCCTGTTACCCCTTGTCCTGTCACTGGGCACCAAAAAACAAAGCCTGGTCCCATCCTCCTGACATTCACCCTTAAAGTATTGATCTGAAAACTTGATCCTTGATCTGGTGAGACCTAATCTGCACTGTTGTGTCCAGCTCTGGAGACCCCAACACAGGAAAGACATGGACTTGATGGAGTGGATCTGGAGGGGGATGATCGGAGGGCTGGAGAACCTCTGCTATGGAGACATGCTGCAAGAGTTCAGGCTGTTCAGCCTGGAGAAGAGAAGGCTGCAGGGAGACCTTAGAGATGCATTTCAGTATCTGAAGGGCACCTACAGGAAGGCTGAGGAGCAACTGTCTAGAAGGGTTTGTGGTGATGGGAAGAGGGGCAATGGTTTGAAACTGGAGCAAGGGAGATGTGGGTTGGATATCAGGAGGATGTTCTGCACAATGAAGGTGGTGAAATACTTGAACCGGTTGCCCAGAGATGTGGTTGAGGCCCCCATCTCTGAAGACATTCAAGATCAGATTTGCTATGTCCCTAAGCAGCCTGATCTAGTTGGAGGTGTCCCTGCTGCCTGCAGGGAGGTTGGACAAGATCACCTTTGAGGGTGTCTTCCAACTCAGTGCAGTCTGTGACTGTGAATCCTGTGACTGTAACCTTTTGATGTTTTTCCTTCCAGAAGATTTGCCTCATGTAGTGTCTTTGGTCGTGCCTGTGCGGCCAAATAGTTGCTGCATTTTGTGTACATGACTAAGGGCACAGTGCAGCTAATGTGGTGTCTGTGCTTACTCTAATACCAAGTATGACCCTGAGCTAGCAAGAAAATCAGTCTTGTACATGAAAGCAAGAGCAGCCCAAACTAGAGTCAGGGTTTTCAGGTGGAGGCACAAAAGGTTTTGCTTAGAAGCTCCAGTGTTGATTTTCAGCAATTTTGTTGCCACTCTGCTGGGAGAGGAACCCCGGGGTGGGGTTGAGAGAATTTGGGCTGTTTAGTCTGGAGAAGAACAGCCTGAGGGGGAATCTCACCAGTGCTGATCAGTACTTAAAGGGTAGGGGTCAGGAGGATGTGACCAGGCTTTGTTCAGTGATGCTCATTGACAAGACAAGGAGTAACAGGCACAAACTGGAACATAAATTCCATGTGAACATGAAGAGGAACTTATTTAATTTAAGGGTGCTGGAGCCCTTGAAAGGCTGTAGACATTCAAAACTCAGCTGGATGTTTTCCTGTGTGACCTGTCCTAGCTGATCCTGCTTTGGCAGGAGAGGTGGACTGGATGATTTCCAGAGGTCCCTTCCAAGCCCTGGCATTCTGTGATTCTGTGTGACAGTCATGCTGCAGTTATGTCTGTAGGACATCTAGAGTCTGCAGAGACCTTGTGGGCTTTGGTTGGAGGCAGGTTGTCACTGCCTGCCTGGTGCTGGCCGATGGATGAGAGGCTGTGGACAGCCAGGCAGGAGCATTGCTGACTGTGGAGTCCCTGTCTGCGTTTGTGCATTGTGTGTGTGGACGCAAAATCAACCTGGGCTGTGACCAGAGAGAAACAAAAACATTGTGTGCTGAAAAGGCTTCTGTTTTGTAGAAATTCCCATTTTAGGTGTTCCAATGATTGATTTCCCAGATGCCATTGGGAAAAGTGTGGGGCCACATTCAAATTAGCCTCATTGTTCCATAATATCTTGGTGGAGTAGAAGGTTAATTAGTACCATAGGCAATATGCATTATTCATCACAGCAATCCTGCTTTTCTTCTGCTGGGCTGTTGTGTGCTGCTGCAAATGTTTTCCCTTACAAGAACAAATCCTTGCTATAGTATTTTTCATCCTGCCACATCATGGTTGTGATACATAAATTATGTGGGCCCTCTGATGCTGCTGAGGTGTCAAAAGGACTCTGATTCTGACATTCAACTTCTGTCTTGCTTGAGCGGCGGCCTCCAGGACTGTAGGTGGTACAAGGTGATTCTCACAGAACTGTAAAATTATTTTGGTTGGAAGAGATCTCCAAGATCTTTGAGTCCAGCCATCAACCCAGTGCCACTATGGTCCTTAGACCATGTCCCAAAGTGCTGTGTGCACACATTTCTTGAACACCTCCAGGGACTCCACCACCTCCCTGGGCAGCCTGTTCCAGTCTTTAAGAACTGTTTCAGCGAAGAGCTTTCTTCTAATGTCCAACTTAAACCTCTCCTCCTGGTGCGACCTGGGGCCATTTCCTCTACTCCTGTCACTTGTAGCTGGAGAGAAGAGACCAACCCCCTACCTGGATTCTGCCTCCTTTCAGGGGGTTGAAGAATTACTAAAGTTATCATCAACATCCCACTCCAGGCTTGAAGTCCTGACCTGATGTTGTTGCTATAGACTGTGGCTGCTTACAGCATCCCAGCACAGATCTCAGGTATCTCTATTCTCACCCTAAGAGTTGAGGCTGGAGAAAGCTCTTTCTAGAAAGACTTCTTCAAGCATAAGGGTAAAATATGAAGTGTCCCTGGCTACCTCCCACTCCTAGTGTTCCTGTCACTTGCTCTGGAGTCTCCTGAAAGCAGCAGCTGCAAGCAGAGGAGATGGCTGACCAGTTTGCACAAGGTCCAGCAAGTGGTAGCGTTAACTTGAAGAGGCTGTTTGTAGGTCTCGGGCCTTTCTCAGTTCAAGTCACCAGCACTTACTTGTCCTCAGCCAGTAATGAGTCCACTAGAAATGTGTGGTGTAGGAGGAGTTCCACAATACTGTGATTCATCTGATCCTCTCTTTCCCTAAAGGCAAGACACTTTTCCCTCTGAGATCCTGCTGCCTTCTCTGTCCAGCATGCAGGAGATTGAGTCACTCTGAGATTACAGTGCTGTGGGTGCCTACAGCTTCCAGAGCAGCACCTGCAAAGCAGGCTGAACTGCAGTGATACTTCTCTGCCATGATGCCTGCCTGAAAACATGAGTCTGAAAGAGCTCTGCCAGGCTGGCCACTGCCCTCTAGGCTGCATCAAAAGCAGCATGGCCAGCAGGTCTAGAGACCTGATTCTGCCTCTCTGCTCTGGTGAGAACTCACCTACAATGCTGTGTCTAGGTCTAGGGACCCCAACACAAGAAGGACATAGACCTGATGAAGCAGGTTGAGAGGAGGGCCATAAAGATGATCAGAGGGTTGGGCTCACCTCTGCTGTGGGGACAGGCTGGGAGAGTTGGGGCTGTCCAGCCTGGAGAAAAGAAGACTCTGGAGAGCTCTGGCAGCTGCATTTCAGTATCTGAAGGGGACCTACAGGAAGGCTGGGGTGGAACTGTGTAGAAGGGCCTGTGGTAATAGGACAAGGAGCAATGCTTTGAAACTTGATCAGGGGAGATTTAGGTTGGACATCAGGAGAAAGTTCTGCACAATGAGTGGTGAAACACTGCAAAAGGCTGCCCAGGGATGTGGTTAAGGCCCCATCTCTGGAGACATTCAAGGTCAAACTTGCTATGACCCTGGGCAGCCTGATCTAGTTTGGAGATGTCCCTGCTGAATGTAGAGGGGTTGGACAAGATGACCTTTGAGGGTCCTCTCCAACTCAGTAGAATCTGTGAATCTGTGTGTGTGAGTCTGGCGTCTGTCTGCCCACTGAACCCTCAGTGATTCATGCATAGAGAGATACAAGGAAGGAAAACTGAGACACAAAGCTAGGGTCTGACTTCCTCATGGTCCCACAAACCACTTTGGACAGAGTTGAGAAGCTCAGCCTTCCAGCTTCTGCCATCCTTACCTTAAAATCAATATCAATCCCTCTGATCTCTTTTGCGCCCATTTTAAGCATTTAGGCAATGCATTTACCGTCTCATGTGTTGCTTGAATCCCCATCCCTGAAGGTCTTCCAAAGATGTGGAGATGTGATGCTGAGTGGCATGGTTTAGCCCCAGCATTGGAAGAGTTAGAGAATGGTTTGACTTGATGATTATGGCTTGAAATTGTGCCAAGGGAGATTTAGTTTGGTGATTAGGAAAAAATTCTTTGCTTCAAGAGTGATCAGGCGTTGGAACAGGCTGCCTAGGGAGGTGGTGGAGTCACCATCCCTGAAGGTCTTCAAGAAAGGTGTGGGCATGGCACTTTGGGCCATAGTTTAATGGCCATGGTGGTGTTGGGTTGCAGGTTGGACTAGATTATCTTAGAGGGCTTTTCCATCCCAAACAATTGTATGGCTTTGTGATTCTTAAAGGTCTTTTCTAACGCAAGCCATTCTGTGGTTCTCTGATAAAATGGTGTGTCTGCCTCACACAGCTGAGGACACCTTGCCAAATGACACTGTGCTGGTAGTGCTCTGGGGGAGTCTCCTGCCCTGAGATGGCTGGAAGTTGAAGTATGGCAGGGTTCTACCTTAAACAGTGCCGTGCACCACCAGCACCTGCCCTCAGCCCCCCAGGACTGCTCCATTTGCCCTTGTGCTCGCACCCACCAGCTGATGTTTTCCGGCCACCATGACTCACTTCCCTTCCACCCCTCTTGTTTTGCTTTCTGCATTGTTTTTCCCTCCCTGGCTTCCCCTTTGGAGAGATGGAACACCCAGCTTAAGTGACTGCATTGCTACTTGTCTCCTCCCAGCTGGGACCAGGAAGGATTTAAATGGCAGGATTCCTGCAGTCTGATGCAGAGCTCATGATGTTGATTGTGTCAGAGAATATAATGAACACAAGCTGTGGAGCAAGGGAGATTCAGGTTGGACATCAGGAGGACGTTCTGCGCAAATACTGGAACAGGTTGTCCAGACATGTAGTCGAAGCCCTGTCCCTGGAGACATTCAAGTCTGAACTTGATCTCTGGATGGCCTGCTCTAGTTGGTGTCCCTACTGCCTTCAGGGGTGTTGGACAAGATGACCTTTGATGGTCTCTTCCAACAAGGTGCAATCTGTGAATCTTGAAAATGAGTAACCATGGTGTGTCTGGGCCTTTCTGGGACAGTTTGAAAACAGCTTTTCACTAAGAACAAACTTGAACATAAGAAGTTCCATTTAAACATAAGGAGGAACTTAAAGCTTTAAGGGTGGTGGAGCCCTGGAGCAGACTGCCCAGAGAGGTGGTGGAGACCTCTCTGGGGACATTCCAAACTTGCCTGGATATGTTCTTGTGTGACCTTCTCTAGGTGAACCTGCCTTGTCAGGGTAGGATGCACTCAACCACATTTAACCTTGAGGAAGGTAGATTTAGACTGGAGATTAGGAAGAAATTCTTTAGAGTGATGGTGGTGAGACACTAGAACAGGTTGCCCAGGGAAACTGAGGATGGCCTCTTCCTAAAGTCCAGGTTGGAAGATTCCTCGAGGAATCTGTTCTAGTAGAAGGTTTGGGATTGGATGATCTTTATCCTCTCTTCTAACCTAAACCATTCTATGAATCTGTGAATCTCCAAAGGTCCCTTCCTACTGTCCTGGGATGTTGTGAACAGGCATGTGGAAAAAGACCCAGACTCCACGTGTCTGTAAAACAATTAGCAGATGTCTCTGATCCTTGCTTTAGGTGCTGTTAGGAAGTAGACCAAGGAGCAGTCACAAGAAAGTAAAGGGATGACAATGAATCATAGAATGGCTTGGGTTGGAGGGGACTTCCAGTGGGTGTTATCCTTTCTCCCTGCTGAATCCCCACCCCTTTTTCAAACAAGCAGCTGAGATGCCTTTCAGGACACCTTTGCTCTGCCGTGAAAACTGCATTTGGAGAGTCATTTAAGGTGAAAACTGAAGGATATCCACACAGTGTTTGCTTGGAAGTTGATTATAGGCTGCAGAATAATAAGGTAAATTGTACCTAAGATATAATTATGTAAAGCAGCAGAAGTGGAGGGGCTTTGTCAGCTTGGTCCTTAAGAGCCTCATCAATAACTGATGAGCTTCAGCAAACGTGCATCATGTGTAGACTGCTCTGGTGCACGCTGCTGAGGACATGAAGGCAAAGGAAATTTAGGTCTTTTTTAAGCTTTCTTGGGACGAAAACAACAACAAAAAGCTCACAGCAGTCAGTGGTGTGTGAATTTAGTGTTGTGGTGTAGATCAGCGTGGTTGAAAGTCTTAATGAGAGAAAATCTTCTGTGGATGCTGCGTCCATAGATCTCTGGAACAGCTCATAGGGGCAAAGATGAGACTGTGTGGCTGATAAATAATAGAAGAGCTTGGCTCCCTCCCCTCCCTCCTTTCAGGTTTACATGACATGAAGCACTACTAGAAAAAGAAGTGCTCAGTCTGCACCAGAGTACAACAAAAGCCATTGTTTTTCTGGAAAAAAAACTTCTGTTGCTGTTAGCTTTTTGAAGTACTTGGTCTGTTTATAGGTTCATAGAATCGTGAACACCTCCAGGGAGGGGGCATCCACAGCCTGCTTGGGCAACCTCAGTCTCTCACCGCTCTCACTCTCAAGAATTTCTGTCTAATCTCCAGACTCAGTCGCCTCTCTTCCAGCTGAAAGCTGTTGCCCCTCGTCCTGTCACTGCAAGGCCTTGTCAAAAGTCCCTTCTGTTGTCTATAGATGATGTCATTATCCTTTTTTTGGTGATGAGGAAGCAAAGCAAAGAAAGGAATTGCCCAAGGCATGTATCATTCAGTGGGAAATCAAGCTTCCCAATTTTGTCCTTGGAAAACTATGTGTCCATGAACATACAGTGACTGTTACTCATTAGAATGACAGAACGGCTTAGGTTTGAAGGGACCTCAGATATCATCTAGTTCAAATCCCCCTGCCATGGGCAGGGACACCTTTCAAGTAGACTTGTTTGCTTAATGCCTCATCCAGCTTGGTCTTGAACACCTCAAGGTAGGAGGAACCCACAACCTCCTTGGGGAACCCATTCCATATTTCATATCCTATATTACTGTAGGCAGAAAGACAAGGGAGTAATAAAACACACGTGGCTCAAATTCCCATTCCAGCATGAGTTCCTGGAATTCCACCTCCTGCTGGTGTGCCTGCAGAAGTTTCTCCCTCCAAAAATGATGCCTTGTTCCTTAATTACACTTAGAGCTATGTTGGTGGTGGAGTTTGAAGCTGCAGATTGGATTTAGTCCTGGAAGTGTCGTTAATCTGGAGAAATAAAAATGCCGAGGGTTTTTAATAGGGACTCCAGTTAATGTTTTTAAATGCTTGGAGGTGATTTATTGCCAAAGCAGCTGCTATAAATTTGCTCAGCCCCTCTGTGATTGTCTCTCTCAAGCATGTACCTCTCTGCAAGGTTCACCCTCATTTCCGAGCTGTTTACTGCCTGCAGGAATTTGATGGACTCACACTTTTGTTGTTAAAAGTTATTTACAGCAGAGATGACCAGGGAGCTGAAGTGACAGGATTGTCCTACATGGTCTGTGAAGTACCAAAAAAAGCCCCAAATTCTGTTATCATAGAACCACAGAATGGCTTGGGTTGGAAGGGTCCTTCAAGTTCATCCAGTTACAACACCCCTGCTGGGGCTGTGGTTGCTCATGGCCTCATCCAACCTGACCTTGAACATCTCCAGGAAGGGGGCATCCACAGCCTCCCTGGGCAACCTTTCCAATGTCTCACCACCCTCACTCTAAAGAATTTCTTCCTAATCTCCAGTCTCAATCTCTTCCAGCTCAAAGACATTGCACCTCATCCTCTCACTACAAGCCCTTGTCAAAAGTCCCTCCCTAGCTTTCTTGTAGCCCTTTCAGGTACTGGAAGATTCCTTTAAGTTCTCCCTGAAGCCCTTCCCCTCTCCAGGCTAAATAGCCCCAACTCTCAGCCTGTCCCCACAGAGGAGGTTCTCTAGCCCTCTGATCATCTTCATTACCTCCTCCAGACCTGCTCCAATGGCTCCATGTCTTTCTTGTGCTGGAGACACCATAACTGGACTCTACACCTACATGCTTACAATCTACCCAAAGTAGTCCGCAGGTAGAGTTTTACTGTCTATTAAGCCTCACAGGAAAGTTTTTGGGCCCTGTTTTGGGGGATTTTTCCTGTGTCACAGCCTGTGCCTTGCTTCTTGATCTTATAAATGGAGCTATTGTTGGTGCCAGTACTTGTATCTTGCTAGTTGCAGGGCATTGAGAGATAGAGCTTTGTAGCTGCATCAGCCTGGCGCATAGAGGTTTCCTGCAGTGCTAAATGGAGTAGAAATATGCCATTGTTTTCATGAGAGCATTTGTTTATTCCTAAATGAGATCCAGCCTTTTTTCCTGTGCCATTTTTGTTTTGCCTTTATTTATTTATTTGCTTCCCCAAACCAAACATGCTTTCCACAACAAATAATCAAATTGTTCTGTTTCAGGTGATGAAGGGAGAGAATTTCTTCAGTTGTGTTCAGATGTTGAGGTGAATCCTTCTGTGTTCACGTGAAGAGAAACTTCTTCACAGTGAGGATGTTGGAGCACTGGAACAGGCTACTCAGAGAGGTTGTGGAGTCTCCTTCTCTGGAGACTTTCAAAACCCACCTGGATACATTCTTGCAAGGGCTAGCGTAGGTGATCCTGCTTTTGGTAGATAGGTTGGACTCGGTGATCTCTGGAGGTCCCTTCCAACCTCTCACATTCTGTGATTTTGTGTTTGAATTTATGTATGTGAAACATAGAATGGTTTGGCTTGGATGGGACCTCAAAAATCATCTAGTTCCAACTCTCCTGCCATGGGCAGAGATAATTTCCACTAGACCAAGGCGTCATCCAACCTGGCCTCGAACACCTCCAGGGAGGGAACACCGGCAGCCTCCCTGGGCAACCTGTTCCAGTGTCTCACTACCCTCACTGTCAAGAATTTCTTCTAAATCTCCATTGCAAATCTTCCAGCTCAAAGCCATTGCCCCTCATCCTGGCACTCCAGGCTGTTGTAAAAAGTCCTTCCACTGCTCTTCTGTAGCCCTTTCAGAGAATGCTGCTCTAAGGTCCCCCTAGAACCTTCTCTTCTCCAGGCTGAACAGCCCCAACCTGCTGAGCCTGTCCTCGTGAGAGTGTTGGTCCAGCCTTCTGATGATCTTGGTGGCATTCTATTGTATAGAAATCTTTGTGGCTTCTTCGTTAGGCTCCTGTTCATACAATTTCTATGAGCCTGTCATCCTTTGCTCCGGATGAATTGTCTGCCTTGTTTGGTTTTCTTGTCTGGCAAAGCCAAGGAGGTCTTACCCCAAGGTTGAGACAGGGCTGCCTGCATGTTCAGTGCCTGTCTGTAGCCATGCTTATAGTACATATTGTGATTGAGAGGCAATGGTGGCCACAGGGTAGCTGAATCACTGCAATTGCTTCAGAGGAACAAAGAAAGGAAGCTGTCCCAGCCTTGAAGATGAAGTGGTGTGGTGGTGATTAAAAAGATCTACAGTTGCTGTGGTCCATGAAGGAGGCTGTATAGCCTTCCCTGGGGAGTTTCCTAACTCTGTAAATAAAAGATGCTGATGGTTTCCTTGGGGAAGCAGCTTAAGGTCTGAGAGCAGTGTTTGCCATCAGATCCTCATTATTCAGCAGTATAGCTGGTGAAGCTGGGAGTGGGTACAGGGCTGAGCTTTGGCACCTCTGCTCTTCCTGGCCAAGTCACCCCTTCCCTACTGCATTCAGCTCTATAGCCCACAACACAGGAAAGACATGGAGCAGATGGAGGGGGTCCAGAGGAGGGCCACAAAATGAGCGGGGTGTTGGAGCATCCCTGCTACATGGACAGGCTGAGACAGCTGGAGTTGTTCAGTCAGAAGAAAAAGAGGCTGAGGGGAGATCTCACTGCTCTCTACAACTCCCTGAAAGGAAGTTGGAGTGAGGTAGGGGTTAGTATTTTCTCCCTAGTGCCAGGTGATAGAAGGAGAGGGAATGGTCTGAAATTGTGCTGCAAGAGTGGTCAGGCAATGGAACAGGCTGCCCAGGGAGGTGGTGGAGTCACCATCCCTGGAGGTGTTCAAGAAACATACGAATGTGTCATTGAGGGACATGGTTTAATGGCTAGGGTGGTATTGGGTTGATGGCTGGACTGGATGCGCTCTTTTCCAACCCAAACAATTCCATGATTCTAAGTGAGGAGCTGGTATGGCTGGAATGTTCAGTGGGTGCTGTGGCGTAGTCTGTGGGCACTGCTGCTTTTCTTCCATCTTGGCAGGCAGGGCCAGAACAGACAAGGGGCAGCTCTGGAGCCCAGGCCCTGCTCTTTAATTATTACTGCTTTCAAATCCCTTTCAGTGTTCACAGCTCCATTTCTCTGCTAATTGGCCTTTCTAATAATCAAAAGAGAGAGCACAGCAGCGAGGGTGTGTGTTCTCTTGGCAGTGCCACTCCACAGCTATAGGAAATGAGCTATTGCAGATGTTCTGCTGCCTCGTGGCACTTGGCCTCTGTCAACTGTCACGTTATCTGCTGGGTCTGGTGGCTTCCAATGTGAAAGCTGCTCCTAAAAGCATAAAAATATGAAGCAAGAGCGATTAGTGTCATGGAATTGTTTTGATTAGAAAAGCCTTTTAAGATCATCCAGTCCAACCATACTCTGACACTACCAAATCTTGGGCTAAACCAGCCATGGCCCTCAGCACCACATCTCTGCCTCTTTGAAACACCTCCAGGGGTGGGGATTCAATGATCCCCACCAGGGAGCATGTTCCAGTCTTTAGAACACTTTCATTCAAGAAGCTTCTAAACCTATACCTGCCCTGGTGCAACTTGAGGCCATTTTCTCTCCTCCTATCACCTGATACTAGGGAAAATATACCAACCCCCACCTCACTGCAGCCTCCTTTCAGGGAGTTGTAGAGACCAATGAGGTCTCCCCTCAGCGTCCTCTTCTCCAGACTACACAACTTTAGGTCCTTCAGCTGCTCCAGACCTGTTCTCCAGACTCTTCACCAGCTTTGCTGTTCTCTAGACCTGCTCCATCCCCTCAATGTCCTTGTTGGAGTGAGGGTCCAAAACTGAACTCAGCACTCCAGATATGGCCTTGTCAGTGCTGAGTACAGGGGGACAATCATTTTTCTAGTCCTGTTGTCCACACCACTACTGATCCAGGCCAGGATTCTGGTGGCCTTGGCCACCTGGGGAAGATTACAGTGTGGTGTGGTGATGCAAGAATAGGACCATGGTGAGGCACAGGTGAAGCTGCTGCTTGAGGATGGGTTTGTACTGCTGAGTTTGGTGATAGAAGAAGTAGAGACCGTGTGGCTTCTTCCCCAGATGGGGTCATGAGCTCAGTGCCCTGCACATCTTGAAGTCATTTACTCATAGCTCCTCCTAAGCTCTGAAAACAGATCCCTCAATTTTACTGCCTCCCATGGCTTCCTGTGTCCATCTCCTGCTGGTGTCCCACATCAGATCTTTGTGGCTGAAGCCCAGCTCCCTTGGCATGCCTGGCTCTCAGTTCTGCTCCATGGCATGCTGCAGGAGCTGCTTGGGATGCAGCTATAATTAGCAAGAACAGAGCTGCTCTTTCCCTCCCACTCACCCTCTGCTACCTTCCACCAGGCCCTGCTTTTCCCTGCACACCACATTGCTCACTCCTAGTGCTTCCACCTTCCCCCTCCCTTCTCCTTGCTGCTCCTGGCAGGGGGGTAAACCCCCTCCAGCCCTTACAGACCTTCCCATGCTTTCCCAAGCCCACCAGTGGGGAAGCTTTCCTGTGGGATCCCTGTTGGGAAGGGACAATGGACTTCGATATAGGTTGCCTTCTGCCCTGAGATAGTGGTTTGCAATGTCCCTGGGGGCCCTGACAGATGGAATTATCACTTCTGGAGGGGAAGGAAGAGGCAAGACCTGGGGCTGTTTAGCCTGGAAAAGAGAAGATTCCAGGGAGACCTTAAAGCAGCCTTCCAGTGCCTGAAGGGAGTACAGGAGAGCTGGGGAAGGACTTTTGTCAGGGGCTTGTAATGAGAGGATGAGAGGTAGTAGCTTTGAGCTGGAAGAATGGAGGTTGAGACTGGAGATTAGGAAGAAGTTCTTTAGAGAGAGGATGGTGAGACACTGGAACAGGTTGCCCAGGGGGGCTGTGGATGGTCAGGTTGGATGAGTCTTGAGCAACATAGTGGGAGGTGTCCCTACCCATGGCAGGGGATTGGAACTGGATGATCTTGAAGGTCTCTTCCAACCCAAATCATTCAGTGAAAACCTCCAGGCTGCAGGGCAGCATGTGCACATTAGGGTGAGCTTCATGGAGTGGTAGAGGAAAGGGATAACTCCAGTTGGGTGAGGGAAGGCTTTACATTACCAAGCACCTGAGTTTGCTTCTCTGGAGCATGAGAGGGAGAATCCAAAGCAGGGCCTGGACTTTTCAGACTGCTAAGTCCTCTGATCTTGACAGAAAACAGCCACTGCCAATGTTTCTGGGCTGCTGGTTTGCTTCTCAACAGCTTCCTTGAGTTTTGGGGGTGTTAGCAAGAGTGGGTGAATGCTATTGCATTGAGGTATGATTATTGTCCTGATCTCTGGAGCTGAGAAGGATCCACTCGTACCTTTGGCAAGGTCAGCAGAATTGTGCAGCAAACTCCTTTTGTTGGTATCTTGGCTTCAGGAACTTTTCCCACTTTGCTTGGGAATTGCAGAGGTATGAGCCCAAAGTGTGGTGGGGAATGGAGTTAAACCCAGTTGGTGGATGTTCGCAAATGACGTTCCCTAGGGCTCAGTGCTGGGGCCAGTTCTATTTAAGGTCTTTAGCAATGATGTGACACCCTCAGTGAGTTTGCAGATGACTCTAAGCTGGGATGGAACAGCAATCTGCTTCAAATTAGGAAAGTTTTACAGAGGGATGTGGACAAGCTGGATTGATGGGCCAAGGCCAATTGCATGAGATTCAGCAAGGCCAAATGCTGAGTCCTAAACCTGGGTCACAACAACCCCATGAACTCTTCTGGCTTGGGACAGAGTGGTTGAAAACTGCCCAGCAGACAAGACCTGAGGGTGTTCAGCAGCTCATTCAGTGTGACTCAGCAATGTGCTCAGGTGGCAGAGAAGGCCTCCAGTATCCTGGCCAGGATCAGGAGTAAGTGTGGCCAGCAGGACCAGGGAGAGGGATTGTCTCCTCTCTCTTTGTCACTGGTGAGGCTGTCCCATGAATCCCGAGTTCAGTTTTAGCCCCCTTACTCCAATAAAGACATTGAGGTGCTGGACAAGGTCCAGAGAAGGCCAAGGAAGCTGGTGAAGGGATGGAGAACAGGTGAGGAGCAGCTGAGGGAGCTGGGCGTGTTCATCCTGAAGAAAAGGAGGGTGAGGGGAGATCTCATTGCTCTCTACAGCTCCCTCAAAGGAGGTTGCTGTGAGGCAGGTTTGGTCTCTTCTTCCTCCGAAAGGCGGAGAGAAAATGGCCTCAAGTTGCACCCAGGGGAGATTTAGGTTTAGAAGCTTTTTGACTGAAAGTGTCCTCAAAGACTGGAACATGCTTCCTGGGAGTCATTAAATCAGTCATTGAATCCCCACCCCTGAAGGTGTTTCAAAGAAACAGAGATGTGCTGCTGAGGGCCGTGGTTTAGCACCAGCCTTGGTAGTGTCAGAGAATGGTTGGAGTGGATGGTGGTAAAAGGCTTTTGCAACCAAAATCATTCTATGAAAGAAATCCACAACCTTTCCTTTGACTCCTCATAGAAATAAAACCAACACAAGAGCCTTGTAGTGGAACCCCTTCCCTGACTTCCTGGGTGAGCTTGTGGAAAGCGAGGGGGAGGTTATCAGGTTTGTTTGCAAGGCTTGGGGAGCTCCCTTGGGAGCTGCTGCTCTCCATTCTGACTGTGAGTCTGTGCAGAAAGAGGAGGCTGCATAAATCAGCAGAGGAGCCTGGGACACTGCAAACAGCAGTCATGATCCTGCTTTGCATAATACACTGCTGAGGGGTTCTGCTGGAGGCGAAATCAGATAGAACATGGGAGAATGAAGAGTGAGTGGTGGAAACCAGGAGGGAGCTTGGTGTGTGCCTGCTTACATCAAAATACCCTTGACTTTGTCTCCTCCACAAGCAGCAATGGATGGGAATTTGCTGGTGTTTGTGGAAAAAGCTGTAATTTTCTTTTGTCCTTGTTTTCATGGGAAGTAATGAACTGAACACGAGCTGATTTGTTTCAGGAAGGCTTCTCCCCTGTTAACTAGGGACATAAAGAATTCATGCTGCAAACATTGTGAGCCTGGCTCGTGTAGAGCTCACAGTTTCCATGTTAACCCAGCCTCTGGCTTTGTAGGGCTTTCTGGTAGAAGAGATGGTGGTGGGAGGAGAAGATCACGGAATGGTGTCTGGTGGGAGAGACCTTAAAGATCACAGAATCACAGAATGGTTTGGGTTGGAAGGGACCCTAGAGATCATCTAGTTCCAACCCCCTGCCATGGGCACGGACACCTTCCACTAGATCAGGCTGCGCAAGACTCCATCCAACCTGACCTTAAACCTCCAGGGAGGTGGCATCCACAGTCACCTTGGGCAGCCTATATCTGGGTTGTTGGTCATTTCCAACTGATGGGCTCCAGTTTGGCTCAAGCCAAGACTGACCAGCTGGAATGACCTTATGCTGGCCATATAGAAGGAGCTTTGGGACTGTAGGCAAAGAGGGAGAGGAGATGGGTGAAGAGTTAGCTGTGTGTTGTTGCTCCTGGCAGTTAATGGTGTTGCAGTGTTGCAGATGGAGGCAGGCAGAAGTTGTGCACTTTGCTTGAAAACTATGAATTTTCAATCCCTGCTTATTGTGGAGCTCCTTGATTTGCCTCACAGATTTGTGAGCTCTTGGTTTTCGTTTCCAAGCTTCACTTGGCAAATGTGAAGCCTGCAAAGCTAATTAGAGAAGAAAAAAAATAGAAGAAGTCTGGAGGTTGTGGATCCTACTGGGTCATTTTGTGTAAAATACCCTATGTGATGAAAAGAGGAGACCTGGCAAGAGTGACAGAAAAGCAGAAACAAACCTTTTGCAGATGAGACCAAGTGCTCAGTGCATTAGCTGAGGGAGTTGTTGCAGGAACAACTGGGTTAGATTTTCCTGGCTTGAATTCATGACTGGGTGAGATGAGATTAGGATAATAAAACCTGTTTGGCTTTAACATTTCACAGAATGACAGACTGGTAAGGATTGGAAGGGACCTCCAGAGATCATCCAGTCTAACCCTGGCAGTGCAGGATCACCTAGGGCAGGCCACGCAAGAATGCATCCAGATGGGTCTTGAAAGGCCTCAGAAAAGGAGACTGCACAACATCTGTGGGCAGCCTGCTCCAGGGCTCCAACACCCTCACATCAAAGAAGCTTCTCCTCATGCTGAGGCGGAACCTCCTGTGTTCCAGCTCGTACCCATTCTTTCTTGTACTATCATTGTCACCACTGAAAAGAGCCTGGCACCTTCATCCTGACACTCACCCCTCAGATATAGATGGTGATCAGATCCCCTTTCAGCCTTCTCCTTTCCAGACTAAACAGCCCCATCTCTCTCAGTCTTTCTTCATAGTAGAGATTTTGAGTTCTGCAGCCATCCCTGTAGCTCTCCATTGGACTCTCTCCAGCAGATCCCTGTCCCTCTTGAACTGAGGAGCCCAGGACTGGACACAGAATTCCAGGTGAGACCTCCCCAGGGCAGGTCTCAGCAGGGTAGAGTAGAGGGGGAGGAGAACCTCCTTTGATCTGCTGGACACACTCTTCCTAATATACCCCAGGATCCCATTGGCCTTCTTGGCCACAAGAGCACATTGCTGTGCCATGGTTAACTTGTTATCCACCAGGACCTCCAGGTCCCTCTCCACAGGACTGCTTTCCAGTCTGTCCCAGCCTGTACTGGTGCAGTTTATTATTCTTCCCAGATGCAGGAGTCTGCACTTGTCCTTGTTGAACTTCATCTGGTTCCTCTGTGCCCAGCTCTCCAGTCTGTCCAGGTCTCGCAGGATGGCTGCACAGCCTTCAGCTGTATCAGCCAAGCCTCCCAGCTTGGTGCCATCAGCAAACTTGCTGAGCAGACACTCTGTGCCCTCAATCCCCTCACCCAGGTTATGGATGAAGATATAACCAAACTGGGTAGCACTGATCCCTGTGGAACTCCACTGGCCGTAGGCCTCCAACTGGACTCTCTATTGCTGGTCACAAGCCAGTTTCCAACCCACCTCAGGGTGCAGTCATCTAACCCAGTGTCCTTGAGTCTACCTATGAGGATGTTACTTGAGACAGCATCAAAAGCCTTGCTGAAATCAAGGTAGAGTGCTCTGTCTTCCCTCCACTGCTCTCTGTCCACTTGGCAATGCCTTTGTTTTGGCTATCAGATGAGTCAAGTGCTTGGCATCTAATTTTGATTCCATCAGAGCTGAAGATCAGCCTCACCTTCTGCATCAGTAGTAGTCCCTGAGAGAACTTTGAAAGTGAGTTTGGGGATTAGGCTCTGCTGTTAACCGTTACCTTCAAGACTACTTGAATTCTCCATTGGAGACAAGCAGCTGCTGGTCCCCAGTGATGTGCTTCTCCATTTCTCTTTCCAGAGGAAGAAAAACATCCAAGAGCAATAAAATTTCTTGGCATCTCCCAAGCAAAGTGGGAAAAGTTCCTGAAGCCAAGATACCAACAAAAGGAGTTTGCTGCACAATTCTGCTGACCTTGCCAAAGGTACGAGTGGATCCTTCTCAGCTCCAGAGATCAGGACAATAATCATACCTCAATGCAATAGCATTCACCCACTCTTGCTAACACCCCCAAAACTCAAGGAAGCTGTTGAGAAGCAAACCAGCAGCCCAGAAGCATTGGCAGTGGCCATTTTCTGTCAAGAGCAGAGGACTCAGCGTTCCCAGAGCCCAGGCCCCACTCTGATTTCTCACTCTCATGTGCACCTGTGAGAAAGCTCTGGAAAAGCAAACTTAGGTGCTTGATAATACAAAGTCTTCCCTCACCCAACTGAAGCTGTCCCTTTTCTCCATCACCTCATGGAGCTCATGCTTCAACATACATCCTCTCCTGTAGCTGCCTGACAGTAGGTTGCAGTGAGGTGGGGATTGGTCTATTTGCTAGTACCAAGTGATAGAAGGAGAGGAAATGGCCTGAAATTGTGCGAGGGGAGGCTTAGGTTGGATATTAGGAAATTTTTTTTTGCTGCAAGAGTGGCCAGGGATTGGAACAGGCTGCCCAGGGAGGTGGTGGAGTCACCATCCCTGGAGGTATTCAAGAAACATGTGGCCATGGCACTTGAGGACATGATGTGAAGGACAGTGTTGTGAGGATGAAGCTAGGCTCTGCTCAGTGATGTACAGTGACAGGACAAGGGGCAGTGGGTGCAAGGTGAAGCAGAGGAGGTCCCACAGGAACATAAGGAAAATCTTTCACTGTAGGGGTGCTAGAGCCCTGGCTCAGGCTGCCCAGAGAGGTTATGGAATATCCTTCTCTGGAGACATTCAAAACCCACCTGGATGTATTCCTGTGTGACTTGACCTGCTCTAGGTTACCCTGCTCTGGCAGGGGCATTGGACTAGACATCTCTAAAGGTCCCTTCTAACCCCTACCATTCTGTGTTATGCAGCCAGTGAGGTCTGAGGTGTTGGAAGGCAGAGGAGCTTGGTTTTTTTCTAAGCCAAGAATTGTTGCACCTTTTTGCAGAAGTCTCTTCTTGTTTATTAAGGTCATCGGCTGCGGGCTGGGCAGACCCTTTGCCCCTGCTATCTGCATGCTGCTCCTGATTTATCTGCAGCCTAAGTCTCATGCTGGTATCACATAGGACATTTCCAGTTGGGAAACAAGATGCATCCCTCCCTGGTTGGTGTTATACCCTATCAACTCCAAATGGCAATTAAGGGCATCTCTCCAGGATGAGTTCTGTGAGACTCCAGTGTAATTGGGAAGCAGTTGGCTGTTGCCGTGATTTATCTTGTCAGTGACTGATTTGTTCCTTAACTCTAAAACATTTTATTGATGTCTTTGCAGAAGTGACTGTGACCTAAGTAAAAATGGGAGACTTACTAATCATGCTAAGGTGATTTTTCTCTATTTTTTTTTGTGTGAGTTTTTTGTGGTGTCATTTTTTTTTTCCTTTCTCATGAATTATGTAGCTTGTAAAACAGGCTGGTTGTGATTCTGAGGAGAAAAGACAGCACTCTGCTTCAGGCAGCAGAAGAGAGTTTTAATTTTATTAGTGTCCAGAATGAGAGGTTGGCTAGATATAAAAAGCTGAAGTGAAAGTTACTTAGTTTCAGAGTCCCTCTGAAGATCAACATATCCTTCTCTCTAAGCTGGAGAGATGTGGATTTGATGAGTGGGCTGTGCAGTGGGTAAGGAATTGGTTGGACGATAGCATCCCAGCTGGTCAGTGGCTCAATGTCCAGATGGAGATGAGAGGCAAGTGGTGTCCTTCAAGGGTCTCTAGTGGGATAAATGCTGTTCAATATCTTCATCAGTGATACAAGCAGGGATTGAGGCACCCTCAGCATGTGTGCAGGTGACACCAAGCTGAATGCTATGGTTGATAAGTCTGAGGGATGCGGCTATCCGGAGAGACCCGGACAGGCTGGAGAGGTGAGCTGAGGAGAATCTCATGAGGTTCATAAGACAAAGTGCAAGGTCTGCACGTAGGTCAGGGCAACCCTCAGTATCAGTCCAGGCTGGAGGATGATGAGATTGAGAGCAGCCCTACAGAAAAAGTCTTGAGAGTGCTGGTGGGTGAGAAGCTGAACATAAGCCAGCAATGGGCACTTGCAGCTCAGAAGGACAATGGCATCTTGGGCTGCATCCAAAGCAGTGTGGCCAGCAGGTGGAGAGAGGTGATTCTGCCTCTCTGCTCTGCTGTGCTGAGACCTCACCTGCAGTGCTGTGTCCAGCTATGGGGACCTCAACACAAGAGAGACATGGGCCTGGTGGAGAGGGTCCAGAGGAGCCACCAGGGTGATCAAAGGGCTGGAGTACCTCTCCTATGGAGACAGGCTGAGAGTTGTTGTTCAGTGTGGAGAAGAGAAGGCTTCAGAGAGACCATAGAGCAGCCTTCCAGTACCTAAAGGGAACCTGCAGGAAGGCTGCAGAGGGACTGTTTCCAAAGGGCTGCAATGACAGGGTGAGGGCAATGGTTTGAAATGAGAGAAGTGCAGATTTAGATTGGATGTTAGGAACAAGTTCTGCACTGTGAGGGTGCTGGAACACTGCAACAGATTGCCCAGGGAGATAGCTGAGGCCCCACCCCTGGAGGTCTTCAAGGCCTTGAGCAACCTGGTCTAGTGGAAAGTGTCCCTGCTGACTGCAGTGGGTTGGAACTGGATGGTCTTTAGAGGTCCCTTCCAATCCAACCAATACCATACAACAGTAAGATTTATTTGCATGTCTAATGAAGATATCTGAGAATGGGCAGAACTTTGGCATGGTCAGGTTGGTGTTTATTGCTCACCCATTGATGTCCTCCATTGCTGGAGGATCTCAGGGCTTTATTTCCAAGACCATCCATATCCCCTTTCTCCTGCCAGTCCCCTGTGTGACTGCAAGTGATAAGAAGATGCTCTGATTTGGGTCTTGAAAACATCTGTGGATTAATATCCTGCTGAATAAAAAAATGCATCTCTAGAGAGCTTGTTCTAATTTCCTTCTGTGAGCAATGCCCAAGATATTAATTCCTGAGCTCATTTTACTTTATTACCTTTACTGGCTTTAATTTTTATTTTATTCATAACAAAAGCATAGGATGAGCAGAAAAGGTGAAGATTAAATACAAGGCTAGCAGAGATAAAGAACCTTTGTAACATCAAATAAGAAATTTCATGCTGTTAATATTCAATCCTACTGGAAACGGGAAGAATGAGTTGGTCAGGAAAGAGAGAAGTCAAAACAAGGAGGATAGGGCTCTGAGGTCAGAAGGACACTGTGGAAGTGCTTTACCCCATTTCTTGTCTGGGATGACATGAAGAAGGACACTTGAGAAATATGGCTTCTTGGCCTCCTGTCTTGTTGTGGCAATGGCATGGCAGGGGCTTTTGAAGCTGGCTTTGGAGGGCTGATGATGCCCCATTGCAAGCTTTTTCTTCTAGAAAAGCCACACTTCTCAGAATTGCTCTCTAGGATGGACCATTTGTGTTCCCCAGCTCTGCAAACTTGGCTGTGAACAGCTTCCTGGGAAAGTCTGCTTCACAGAATCACAAAATGCCGAGTTGAAAGGGCCTCAAGGACCATCTGGTCCACCCTTGCTAGGTAACAGTAGAGTTGAAATGAGCTGGGCCAGCACACTGTCAAGCTGAGTCTTCAAACTGTCTGGTGTGGGGGAATCCACCACTTCCCATGGGAAAACTACTTCCCAAGATGGCCTCAGAGGAATTGTGGGGTGCATCAAGAATAAAATGGTCAGCAGGTTAATGCAAGCTCTCCTCCTCCTCTACTGTGCTCTGGTGAGACCACACCTGGAGTACTGAGTCCAGTTCTGGGCTCCCCAGTTCAAGAGGATCACAAGGATGGTGAGGGAACTGGACCATCTCTCTGATGAGGAAAAACTGAGAGATCTTGGGCTTTTTAGCCTGGAGAAGAACAGCCTGAGAGGGTATCTAATCAATGCTGATCAGTAGCTAAAGGGTCAAGAGAAAGGGGATGGGCTTTTTACAGTGGTGCCCATGACAGGACAATGGGCACAAACTGGAACACAGAAGGTGGCCTGTGAACATGAGGAGAAAATTTCCTACTTTGAGGGTGCTGGAGTCCTGGAGCAGGCTGCCCAGAGAGGTTGTGGAGTATCCATCTCCATTCAAAAGAGACATTCAAAACTCACTGGGGTATTGCAATCCTGTGCAGCCTGATCTAGGTGACCCTGCCTTAGCAGTTGGTGTTGGACTCAGTCTCTAGAGATCCCTTACAACCCCTGCCATTATGTGATTCTTTGGAAAAGCCTTTATGGGGCCTTCTGTTTTAGTCCTCTTTGTCACTCATATTTTCAGACTCCACATATTGGTCAACTTATTTTTCCTTTTTCCAATGAAGAGACTGAGACATCTGCATGAGGAGGAAAGACTGAGATACCTGGGACTGTTTAGTCTGGAGAAGAGAAGGCTGAGAGAGGATCTGATCAACTCTTAACAGTATCTAAAGGGTCGGGATCAAGAGGATGGTTCCTTTTACTGGCATCCAGTGATAGGACAAAGGGCAGTGGATACAAACTGGAACACATCAAGTTCTACCTCAACGTGAGAAGAAATTTTGGTGTGAGACTGCCGGAGCCCTGGAGTAGGCAGCCAAGAGAGGTTGTGGAGTCGCCTTCTCTAGAGATCTTCAAAACCCATATGGATGCATTCTTATGTGACCCTGCCCTATGTGTTTGTGATTTGCAGGAGGGTTGAACTGGATGACCTCTAGAGGTCCCTTCCAACCTCTACCTTTTATGATTCTTTGATGATATTGAGAATAATTAGGTTAATGAACACCTTACTCTTGAGTGATTTTACTGCTCTGATGCATTTTTTTTATTCCTGGTTAACCAGCAGTAAGGTTCAGGGTGTTAGTGGCTGGTACCTTCTGGTCATCACTTAATACAGATTCATAAATTCATAGAATGGTTTAGACTGGAAGGTACCTTAAAGACCATCCGGTTCCTACTCCTGTGCCATGGGCAAAGGGACCTTCCACTAGACCAGGTTGCTCAAAATCTCATCCAATTTGGCCCTGAACACCTCCAGAGAGAAGGCATCCACAGCCTCCCTGGGCAACCTGTTCCAGTGTCTCACCTCTCTCACTCAAAAGAATTTGTTCCTAATCTCCAGTCTCAATCTGTCCTCTTCCAGCTCAAAGCCATTGCCTTTCATCCTGTCACCACAAGCCCTTGTCAAAAATCCCTCCCCAGCTCTCCTCTAGTCCCCTTCAGGTACTGGAAGGCTGTTCTAAGGTCCAAACAGCCCAAACTCTCTCAGCCTGTCCCCATAGCAGAGGTTTTCCAGCCCTTGCATCATCTTTGTGGCCTCTCCTGGCTGTTCTCCAACATATTCACGCTGCCCTTGTGCCAGGGACACCAGAACTGGACATGGTAACTCCACATGGGCTCTGAGCAGAGCAGAGGGGCAGAATCCCCTCCCTGTCCTGCTACTCTCACTGCTTTGGATGCAGCCCAGCACACAACTGCCTTCTGGGCTGCCAGCAACCATTGCCGGCCCATGGTGAGTTTGTCACCAACTGACACCCCCAGGTCCTTCTCTTCAAGATTTGTGGACTAAGCCTGGATGCCTACCAGTTTAAAGTCCATTCCTTGGTGGATCAGCTGTGCTTTTGCCCTGTCACTTTGAATGCTGTTCCATCACACTCTTGGATGTGATGTTAAGTTTTCAGCAGGAGCATGACTAAACTCTGGAAATGAAATCTGTTGACATTTGTCTGTTGTTCATTATGGTCGATGTGCAGCCTGGCAGCCTTTGTGAAGCGACACTGATAACATGCTTGGAACACGACGAGCTGTCGGCAGATAATAGCAACAGAAAGGTCAAATAATCACTTAACCATGCTTAGAAAATAAGGCTTGCAAACACTGCTGGGCTGCTGCTTCACTGGGGTGAGTTAAAAGGTTTAAGAGCCCACCCCCAACTCCCATAGTTGTGGTTTGCTGAGCTATATCCAACAGAACAAGATCACATAGATAAAATGGGTTAGCATCACTGTAAGAGAAGCAAAACTGAGCATCCTGATTGTGCAGGGGGTTCGGCACTGTCCTTCACACATCCTTTTCTCTGAGGCAGAGAGACATTGACTGGATGGATGCACCACTTGATAGATAAGGAGCTGGTCAGATGGTTGCACTCAAAGAGGTGTGTCAATGTCTTAATGTCCAGGTGCAGACCAGTGACAAGAGGAGTTCCTCAGGGGTCTGTCCTGCGTCCGGTGCTGTGTCAGGAACATGGGCAATGGCATTGAGGCAACCTCAGCAAGTCTGCAGATGACACCAAGCTTTGTGGTGCTCTGGACTCACTTGAGGACAGGGACCCATCCAGAAGGATCCTGACTGGGTTGAGAAGTGGGACAGTGCTGACTGCATGATGTTCAATAAGTCACAATGTGGGGTCCTGCATATGGGTGGGGCCAACCTCAGGCACAAATCCAGGCTGGCTGCAGAGTGAGTTAAGAGCAGCACTGAAGAAAGAGACTTGGGGGTGTTGGCTGCTGAGAAGCTCACCATGAGCCAGCAGTGTCCTCATGCAGCCCAGAAGGCAGCTGTGTGCTGGGCTGCAATAAGAGCACTGTGGCCAGCAAGGCAAGAGAGGAATTTCTGCCCCTTTCCTCTGCTCTGCTGAGACCACATCTCCAATACTGCATCCAGTTCTGGTGTTCTCAGCATAAGAAGGACACAGAGCTGCTGGAGTGAGTCCAGAGGAGACCACAAAGATGCTCCAAGGGCTGGAGCACCTCTGCTATAAGGACAGGCTGAGGGAGCTGGGGTTGTTCAGCCTGGAGAAGAGAAGATTCTGAGGCAACCTTAGAGATGCCTTCCAAAACCTGAAGAGATCTCACAGGAAGGTTGCAGAGGGACTTTTCACAAGTGTGTCTAGAGACAGGTCAAGGGGGAATGATTTGAAGATGAGGGAGATCAGGGTTAGACTCTATCTGAAGAAGAAGTTCTTCAGTATGAGAGTGGTGACACTCTGAACAGGTTGCCCAGGGAGGTTGTGAATGCCTCCTTCCTGGAGGTATTTAAGGCCAGATTGGATGAGGCCTTGTGTTAACCAAGTGTAGTTGAGAGGTGTCCCTGTTCATGGCAGGAGGTTTGGAGCAGATGATCTCTGAGGTCCCTTCCAACCTGAGCCAGTCTAGGATTTGACAGGGAGGCTCTCTTAGAACATATTTTGCAAGCCTGTTTGTCTCTCAGTGCAAATTAATTACTAATTGCCTGTTATGTGGTGTGTTGAAATTAGCTCCTTCTTTCTCATCATTGCTTGAGACATCTTTGCCTCCCACTTCCTAAGGAGGTCAGGGCTTTGGTATCCTCCGGAATCCCAAATGAGGTTTGTCAGTCAAGCGTAGCAAAATCTAATCTCATCCAGAGAAAAAAGAAGAAAACAGACCAGAAAATGATCTGATTTTCCGATTTCATGGCCAAGGTTACCCCGGGAAGTGCTGAAAGTGGCATTTAAAGCCCGTAACTAAGGTGGCATGGCAAAGTGAGCACTAATAACAGAGCAGCCGTGTGGAAAGAGAGCGCTTCAACAATTTTACAGTTGCTAAGTGTGAAAATTGTGGTGTGGGCAAGCTCCTGCAGCCTGTGGCAATTGGTTCAGAGAGCTGGGATGGATTCTGAGGGAGGAAGCACTGGCAGGCCTCTGTGTCCCTTCAGCACTGGTAAGGGCAGCTCCTAATTTGACTGTTCAAACATAATGCTGAACAGCTTCATTGCAGGGAGTTTGTGACTCAGAAAATCAAAAGCCACCACAACAAAACAACAGCACAGCATAATGAGGATTGGTGGCTTAGTGGGCTGGTGCTGTAGAGTGGAGGGCTGATGATCTTAGAGGTATTTTCCAAGGAAAACAGTTCTGTGATTCTATATGTGTGACAGTGCATGGTTCAGCCTGGAAAAGAGAAAGTTCCAGGGACACCTTAGAGCAGAGAGGTACTGAGGGAGCAGACTGGAGAGGGACATGTGCTGATATTTCTGAACTTCACTCTGGGCTGATTTGTGCTGCTTGCCTTGGCCTGTGTGAAGGCCATCTAGGGAACTTCTCAGGGCCATTGCACCTTCTGTGAAGCCTTCCTCATGGCTTGTTTTTGGGGGTGTTTTTGGACCTTCTGTATTAGTCCCCTTTTCAGCCTTGAAGATCTTCTTCTCTGTGTCTTTTTTCAGAACTTTCTTCTGATATCTGACCTGAATCTCCCCTGCTCCATTTCCAAACCTTTGTCCCTTGTCCTATCACCAAAGACATTTCTAAACAGTCCCTCCTCAGCCTTCCTGTTAGTCCCCTTTAGATACTGGAAGGCTCCTCTAAGGTGTCCCTTGCACCTTCTTTTCTAGAGGCTGAACATCCCCAACTCTCCCAGCCTGTCCCCACAGCAGAGGAGCTCCATCTCTGATCATCTGTATGGCCTCCTTTGAACTTTCTCCAGCAGGTCCATGTCCCTCCTGTGCTGGGGGCTCCATAGCTGGACACAGCACTGCAGGCAAGGTCTCAGCACAGCAGAGCAGAGAGGCAGAATCACCTCTCTCCATCTGCTGGCCACACTGCTTTGGATGCAGCCCAGGCTGCTATTGGTCTTCAGGGCTGCCAGTGCCCATTGCTGGCTCATGTCCAGCTTCTCACCCACCAGTACCTTTAAGTCCATCTCTACAGGGCGGCTCTCAATCTCATCATCCCCCAGCCTGGATCGATACTGAGGGTTGCCCTTACTCAATGATGGATATCACCATACTCAATGATACATCTGTCACGTGCCTGAGCCTCAGATATCCCTGCTGGGTGACTGCTGGTAGCTCTGCAGGCGGCAGAGGCAGCTGTTAAAGGCTAATGTGTGTTAAGTTGTGGTTTTATATCTTTATCCACCTGCCAAATCCTAGGGGAGAGTGAAAGAGAGAGCAAATGACTACAGCATGAAGAGGCTGTCAGCCTGGAAAGGAGTCAAAGTGCCTATGGCAGGGGGTTGGAGCTGGATGATCCTTGAGGTCCCTTCCAACCTAAACCATTCTATGATTCTAAGTGCTTTGGGTTCAGTCCTTCTCTTGGCAGGACAAAGGTGGAGAGGTGGAGGGCAAATGATGCTCCTTGTGCTCAGTGTTGTTTTCACTCTTTTCTGATAGAGGCTTGAGAGAAATGAAGGAGCCCACAGTTCCTTTTCTCTTCTTCTATAGTGAAGAAGCAGGAGAGCCCCCTCTTTGGTTTCAAGCTAGGCAATTTAGTTCCTCCAGGGTGTCTCCTCTTCTGGATCAGTAGCAAATCCACTAAATAATGGATCATCAAAGAATGATGGACTGCCAGAGCAGAGTCACCTAGGGCAGGTCACACAGGAACACATCCAGGTGGGTCTGGAAAGTCTCCAGAGAAGGAGACTCCACAACCTCTCTGGGTAGCATGCTCCAGCACCCTCACAGGAAAGAAGTTTGTCCTCTGCTCCAGCTTGCACCCATTGCCCCTTGTCCTGTCATTGGACATTACTGAGCAGAGCCTGGCTCCGTCCTTCTGACACTGACCTTCATATAAACATGAATGAGTTCACCCCCCTAGTCTCCTCCCAGCTACAGAGCCCCAGCTCCCTCAGCCTTTCGTCAGCAGGGAGATGTTTCACTACCTTCAGCATCTTTGTGGATCTGTTCTGGACTCTCTGTTAGTTTCCCAAAGTCCTTCTTGACCTGATTGGCCAGAACTGGATACAACATTCTAAATGCTGCCTCACTATGCCAGAGTAGAGGGGGAGGTGAACCTCCTTTCAGGGAGTTGTAGAGAGCAATGAGGCCTCCCCTCAACCTCCTTTTCTCCAAATTAATCAACACCGGGTCCCTCAGTTGCTCCTCACCAGCCCTGTTCTCCAGACCCTTCACCAGCTTTGGTGCCCTGCTCCGGCCTCTCAATGTTCTTCTTGGAGTGAGTGCCCTAAAACTGACCCCAGGACTCAAGTTGTGGCCTCCCCAGTGCTGAGACCATTCCTTTCTCTCAAGATTTTAGTTACAATTTTGTGTATCTGGTTGTGCTGGAAGAGGAGAAGTTTTTATCTCCTGATTTTTGTTCTTGGCTGTGGAATGACAGGATTTTTGTGATGGAAAACGTTAATTTATGCCTTGTAAACTGCTCTTATGGTTTGGCTTTGTTTCAGTCCTTGCCCTGCTCTCCCTTCTTATTTGCACCCCAGGAAAATTTTGACAAGAAGCCCCAGATGCTGCTATGAATTAACCTAAAGGAGCAGCTGTGATGCTGTATGAGAGACATTTTGAGGGTATTTAAAGTATGTGCATCAAAGAATCATAGAATAGGTTAGCTCGGAAGGAACTTTAAAGATCTTTTGAGTAATTCAGAGTGAAAAACAAGCAATGTTCTTACTAATGTGGAAGGAGGATGCTCCTCAGACCAAAATCTTTGGAGAGAATCATATTTGAGCACCAGGTCTCGAGCTAAAATGTAGAAATGAAAGAATCCATTAAAGTATTTCTTTAGAAACAGATTCATAGGATATTTCTTTAGAAACAGATTCATAAGATCACCCAGTTGCAACTCCCTTGCCATGGGCAAGGACACCCACAAAACCAGGTTGCTCAAGGTCTCATCTAACCTGGCCTTGAACACCTCCAGGAAGAGGACATCCACAACCTCCCTGGGCAACCTGTTCCAGTGTCTCACCACTCTCACTGTAAAGAATTTCCTCCTAATCTCCAGTCTCAATCTTTCCTCTTCAAGCTTCAGGTTATATTCTGACACTAAAAATAATAATTTTTAGAACATCCAAAGTTGAGCTTTTGTTAGGTCTCTTTCCCACCCCCTTGCTTGTTAAAAATGAAACTGCATTCCAAGGACTGATCATTTCTACAGAGAAGTGAGCTCTTATTAGCAGTGGGCTTCCTAATTGATGTTCAGCCTGTCATCTTCTGATGCTGTATTGGATTTGAATGCAGAAGGCTTTAATAGACACAGCACACGCTGCTTCACAAGGTGGTTTAGGAGCTGATGCTTCATCATTTGAATGGGTTTAAACAAAAAAAAAAAAATTAAAAAAGAGTAGCTCACCTGGGAAAGAAGAACCTCATGGAGCAGTAGAGGTTGGAGACGTGTGTGGAGAGCAGCAGGAAAGAGGCCTGGAGGTCCTGATGGACAAAAGGATGCCAATGAGGCAGCAATGTGCTTTTGTGGCCAAGAAGGCCAAGGGCATCCTGGGGTGAATTAGAAGGGCTGTGGAAAGTATGTTAAGAGAGGTTCTTCTCCCCCTCTACTCTGGCCTGGTGAAGCAGCATCTAGAATGTTGTATTCAGCTCTGGGCCTCTCAGGTCAAAAAAGACTTTGGGAAACTAACAGAGAGTCCAGAACAGATCCACAAAGATGCTGAAGGTAGTGAAACATCTCCCTGCTGAGGAAAGGCTGAGGGAGCTGGGGCTCTGTAGCTGGGAGGAGACTAGGGAGGTGAGCTCATTCATATTTATGTGAAGGGCAGTGTCAGGAGGACAGATCCAGGCTCTGCTCAGTTATGTCCAATGACAGGACAAGGGGCAATGGGTGCAAGCTGGAGCAGAGGAGGGTCCACAGGAACATCAGGAGAAACTTCTTTGCTGTGAGGGTGCTGGAGCCCTGGAGCAGGCTGCCCAGAGAGGTTGTGGAGTCTCCTTCTATGGAGACTTTCCAGACCCATCTGGATGTGTTCCTGTATGACCTGCTCTAGGTGACCCTGCTCTGGCAGGGCGGTTGGACTGGATGATCTCTGGAGGGTCCTTCCAGCCCCTAGCAGTCTGTGATCCTGTGAGAGTAACCTTTTACCATTACAGAGAAAAACTCTCCTAGCAGCATGCTGGGGGCACTGGGACTGAATGGTCGCATATATGCTGCCTAGAGGCCTTGCCTGCTAGTCAGGTAGGTGAATTAGCCCTGAAAACATCTAGAAATTTCAATTGTTGATGGTTTCAAACTCCTGGAAGCAAATCTGTGTGTCTACAGGAGGACTGTCCCACTGCATTCACCTAGAGGCAAGGTTGCAAGTTATTAAAATGGGTCAGAAATGCTTTTGACATCTGTGCCACAAACACGCTTAAATCTTCACCTTGGGGGGAGAAAAGGTCCTTTTGGTAATGGGATTGAGGAAGTTTCTCTCCTCCTTATCCCTTGTTAGGTGAGATGATTGCCTTGCCACCTGGTAGCAGGCCAATAACAAGACTTGTGAGGGCTGTCACTCAGCAAGGGAAGTGAATGAAGTTGTATGGTGCTGATAAATTACTTGCTATGTTGGCTGCAGGAGGGGTTAGGACAGGGCAATTGTCTGCTCTCCTCACACCTTTGCTCAGTAATGGGAAGAGCGTTATATTAGACTTCATCTCTGCACACATGTGAGGCATTGTGGGGCTGCTGCTTGTCATAAAATCTTTCAAAAGCAGGGAGGAAGAGGAAATACGTTAATTTTCCTGGCAAGGTCAGTGTAGTTCCAGGGAGCAGCACTGTTGTGTTAATGGACACCAGCAATTCCTGCTCCTGCAGTTCTTTTTATCTCTTTTCTTTTTTCCCTCTATACGAAGTTGTGGAGTTCCCTGGGGGGTTTATCCCTTCCAGCAAACCTCCCACACCTTCCCATCAGGATTTTCTTTCTCCCTCGCTAGAGATTTCATGCTTTCTGCAGTCACTCCTTGCCTGTGAGGCAATATCATAGAAAGGTTTGAATCTGAGGAGACCTTCAAGATCAGCAAGTTCCAGTGCCCTTGCTGTGGGCAGGAACATCTTCCGCTAGCTCAGGTTGCTCAAGATTCATCCAGCCTGGCCTTGAACACCTCCAGGGAGGGAGCATCCACAACCTCCCTGTGCAACCTGTTCCAGTGTCTCACTATCCTTACTGGAAAGAATTTCTTCCTATTCTGCAGTCTAAATCTCCTCTCCCAGGTCAAAGTCATTCCCTCTCATCCTGTCACTACAAGCCCTTGTCAAAAGTCCCTCCCCAACTCTCCTGAAGTCCCTTCAGGTACTGGAAGGCCGCTCTAAGGTCTCCCTGGAGCCTTTTCTTGTCCAGGCTGAACAGCCCCAGCTCTCCCAACCTGTCCCCATAGGGGAGGTTCTCCAGTCCTCTGATCATCTTCATAATCTCCTCTGGATGCTCTCAAACAGGTCCATGTCCTTCCTGTGCTAGGGCCACCAGAATAGGATGCAGCACTCCAGGTAGAGTCTCACAAGAGTGGATTAGATGGGCAGAATCCTCTCACATGTCCTGCTGGTTACTGTACCAAAGCTGGCTGTGGCCATATCAAGGGAGGAGGGGCTGGGCAGTGTTGCTTCAAGATGGGCTAATATAGCAGGGGAAAACATCTGGGATATGGTAGGGAGTGGAAAGTTCATGTAATGGAATATAGCTTAGCAGGGATGGCCTGGCAGAGTGGTGCAACTGTGTGAAAGACCTTTCCGACAGGCTCTTTCTTGGGGCTTGAGTTGGAGGATCACCTAAGCTTTTCCTAAGCCAGTCTTCCTCACTGGTAGGGTTTTGTTTGCTTCCCTGCTTTCATTGCTGCACAAGCCAAGAGCAGAAGGCCCACTGCTGAAGTGTGGCAAGTGAGGTTTTTGAGCTACACCCCTGCCACAGCCTGGTACACTGGTGTCTGTGGTGGTGTCTGTAATGCAGAGAAAGTTTGTGTGCATTTGCTTTCAATTCCTTTTGGAGCAGAGTTAACCCTGGTCAAACAAAATTAAAGTGCAAGTCCTAAACCAGCAAATCTTCTTCCAGGCTTACCTGCTGGCTCCTCAGAAACAGCCACTCAGACCCTTAAGAATCATAGAATATTAGAAGTTGGAAGGGACCTCCAGAGATAATTGAGTCCAACCCCCCTGCCAGTGTAGGATCCGGTAGGGTAGTTTGCACAGGAGTGCATCCAGGAAGGTTTTGAAAGTCTCCAGAGGTGGAGACTCCACAACCTTCCCCCTGGGCATCCTGTTCCAGTGCTCTGTCAATCTGTCTGTGGAACTCATCTGGGTTTCTGGATTAAATCCTTGTGTATTGCATTGAACTTGGAGAGTGAGATGTTGAAGAGGAGCAAAGCAAGGTTAGGATTCTAAACCTGTGTGTGGGTGTGCAAGTGAAATGTGTGGAGCAAAACCTCTACTCCACCAAAGCTAATGGTGAGCCTGCAGTCAGTCATGGCTTTGTGTCAGGCCTTCTTGAGTACCTGGAAATGGATGTGCACTGACACTTAAAGCAGAAGACAACTGCACACTCATCTCTTGCCAAAGTGTAGGGCGTTTCAAAACAGTTGCTGGTACTGGGAGTGATTGGGACTTGCCCTTACTACAAGAAGGGCATTGACAGGCTGGAGTGGCTTCACAGAAGGGCAATATATCTGATGAAGGGTCTGGAGAACAGATCTGGTGAGGAGCAGCTGAGGGAACTAGGATCATTCAGCCTGGAGAAGAGGAGGCTGAAGGGAGACCTCATTGCTCTCTACAGCTCTCTGGTGCAAGGAGCAGCTGAGGGAACTGGGATTGTTCAGTTTGGAGAAGAGGACGCTGAGGGGAGACCTTATTGCTCTCTACAGCTCTCTGGAGCAAAGTGAGGGTTGGTCTCTTCTCCTCTGTATCAGGTGGTAGAAAAGGGAAGATGGTCTGAAATTGTGTCAGAGGAGGGTTAGATTGGATCTTAAAAGAAACTTGTTGACCAAAAGGGTTCTTAAAGCCTGGAACAGGCTGCCCAGGGAGGTGGTTGAAGCCCCATCCCTGGAGGTGTTTCGAAGAGTCAGAGACGTAATGCTAAGGGCCATGGTTTAGTAACAGACCTGATAGATTTAGAGAGTGGTTGGACTGGATGATCTGAAAGGGCTTTTCTAACCAAAATTGTTCTATGTCTCTAAATGTATGTAGGTGTTTGGTCACAGAGTCACGGATTGCATCAGATTGGAAGGAAGCCTCAAAGGTCACCTTGTGCAACCCTGCTGCAATGAGCAGGGACAACAATGGCTGGACATGCAGGACTTCTAGTCCTGCTTAGAAAGTTTTCAGCCGGCATCTTTCCATTGAAGTGGATGGACTGTTGTGACCCTGGGCAGCCTGATCTGGTTGGAGGTGTCCCTGCTGACTGCATGGATGTTGGACAAGATGACCTTTGAGTATCTCTTCCAACCCAATGAATTTGAGTCTGTGAAAGTCACCAAGAATTTGTTAAATTTATTTTTACAGAGTGCAACTGTTGCCCATTTTCTCTCTAGGATGGAGGGAGCTCTGGTAGCAGTTCAGAAACATCCTATTACTGAATCCAGAAACTTGCTGGCCTTGGTTCTGGAAAAAAAAATAAATGGCTGCTGCAGTAATGTCCTTTATTAAATTTGAATTTGTATCATGGAATGAAAAATGTCTCTCTTCATAAATGGTTTACTTCATGAATCGAGACTCTGCAATAGTGCTGATGGTAGATGATGCTTGGAGTCAATGATGTTGCTCTGGAGCCCTCGACACAGGGAAGACGTGGATCTGATGGAATGGGTCCAGAGCAGGGCAATGAAAATGATCAGGGCCCTGGAGCACCTCTGTTATAAGACCAAACTGAGGTAGCTGACTTTGTTCAGCTGGGAGAAGAGAAGGCTCCAGGGAGACCTTAGAGCTGCCTTCCAGTACTTGACGGGGGGCTGCTGGAGAGCTGGGGGTGTAACAAGTTCTGCACCATGAGGGTGCTGGAACACTGTCAGAGGTTGTGTTACTCCATCAATTAATCATCCACAAGGTACACTCAAGAGACACTCAGCACTAACTGCAGAACAGGCCTTGGGCAACCAAGTCTAGTTGAGAAGTGTCCCTGATCATGGCAGGAGCTCGGAGCAGATGATCTCGGAGGTCCCTTCTTATTTGAGTCATTCTGTGATTTGATGAACAGGATTCTATTCCTGCAGCGCCCAGGCTGTGCTGCTGTCCTTGCACCCCACAGCTCCTGGGAGAGCCCCAAATGCAGGATCCAATCAGCTGGCACTCAGAATAACTGAGAAAATGAGGGTCTGTGGGCAAATGAAGGTCCTAGCAAGGCACTTAGGCGTGCAAAATACTTTTGTCTTCTGCTGTGCAGAGGCAATGTTTGCTATCAAGGAGCAAAGGCTCCTCTCTGGGGTTCATGGCATCGTGATTACTTCTGATCCAAGACTTCCTTCATCTCAGCCCCCTGCCATGCAGCTATTTGGATCACAGATTTCCTCCTGGATTTCCCCCTCCTGTCTCTATGCTATTCCATTATTTATTTCTGTTTTACAAGCAATTAATATTTCCTGATAGCATCCTGGGATGAAGGCGGGGGGGGGGGGCGGGGGGTGTAGAACTGTATTTGTATCTGCTGCTGAGGTACGAAGGCAGGTAAAGTGTTACTGTAATGATTTCACAAAGGATAGACATGAAGACATTTCTGCCAAGGGCCAGAAACTCTGCATCTGTGCCCAAGCTCAATTCCCAAGTGTACAACTCTGCTAAAAGCCTGCATCATAAAATCACAGAATGACAGAATCATTTTGATTGGAAAAGAGGTTTGGCTGGAAAAGATTATAAAATCACAGAACAGTCTGGGTTGGAAGGGACCTCCAAAGTTCATGCAGTACAACCCCCCCTGCAGTCATCCAATCAATCAGGTTGCTCAGAATCTTCTCCAGCCTGACCTTGAATATCTCCAGTGATGAAGCCTCAACCATTTCCTTGGGCACAGCCTGGGCGCTGCAGGAATAGAATCCTGTTCATCAAATCACAGAATGACTCAAATAAGAAGGGACCTCCGAGATCATCTGCTCCGAGCTCCTGCCATGATCAGGGACACTTCTCAACTAGACTTGGTTGCCCAAGGCCTGTTCTGCAGTTAGTGCTGAGTGTCTCTTGAGTGTACCTTGTGGATGATTAATGGATGGAGTAACACAATCATAGAATCATAGAATAGTTTGGGTTGGAAGGGACCTCCAAAGCTCATCCAGTCCTACCCCCCTGCAGGCAGCAGGGACATCCTCTGCTAGATCAGGTTGCTCAGAACCTTGTCTGGCCTGACCTTGAATAGAATGGGGCCTCAACTCCCTCCCTGGGCAACCTGTTGCAGTGTTCTAGCACTCTCATGGTGCAGAACTTGTTCCAGACATCCAATCTCAATCTGCTCTTCTCTCATTTCAAACCATTGCCCTTATCCTGTCACTGCAGGCCTTTGGAAACGGTCCCTCTGCTGTCTCCTTATAGCCCCCTTCAGGTACTGGAAGGCTGTTCTAAGGTCTCCCTGGAGCCTTCTCTTCTTCAGGCTGAACAATCCCAGCTCCTTCAGCTTGTCCTTCCAGCAGAGGTGCTCCAGGCCTCTGATCATTTTCATGTCCCTCCTCTGCACCCACTCTGTCAGTTCCAGATCCTTCCTGTGTTGAGGGCTCCGCAGCTGGAAGCAGTGTGGCAGGTGAGGTCATAACAATCAAACAGTCTTAACTTGAAATCCTGCTGTTGGCTTCTGAATATTTTTTTTTGTTTTAGAGCCAGGTGTGATGGGAGCTGGCTGGAACCCCAGCACCAAGTCTTTCTGTGCATGCAGAACAGCTCAGTTTCCCCATGCACATGGGTGAAAAGAGAAGGAATCTTTTCTGTTTTCCACAACAGGCTCTCCAAATGGCTGACATAGGTGTAGAATCATAAACTAGCTAAGGTTGGAAGGGACCTTAAATATCATCCAGTTCCATGCCCCCTGCCATGAGCAGGGACACTTTCCACTAGCCCAGGTCGCTCAAGGCCTCATCCAACCTGGCCTTGAACACCTCCAGGGAGGGGGCATCCACAACCTCCCTGGGCAACCTGTTCCAGTATCTCACCACCCTCACTGGAAAGAATTTCTTCCTAATCTCCAGTCTCAATCTCCCTTCTTCCAGCTCAAAGCTGTTCCCTCTCATCCTATCCCAGATCTTTGAGGAGAACAACATCTTTCTTCCACGGTGCCATCTGGAAGAGTTCTGGGTTGGTGTTACCAAGTAAACAAATTTTGATTCTTAAGATTGCCTCATGGTACAGAGATAAGATAGAATTATCAGGAAGAGAAGGGTTTTATAAATGAGTTACTGGGGGGATGGGTTTGGTTGGCTTTTTTTTTTTTTTCTTCTATTTTTTTTTCCTTTCTGAAAATAACCTAACCCAAATGCTGTCAACTGCAAAAGGAACAAGGGAGAAGTCACTGAAGGAGGGGATGATTGGATATATATTTATTGCATTTGTAGGAGTACATTATTGCTGATTCAATGAAATCAGAAAATTGTTTAGGCTTGCCTGAGTGAGCATTACTTTATCTAATCAACCTCTTCTAAATTGGTCTTAATGTACTTCTATAAATACATTATTTCCCAACTCCAGGTTTGTGTGGGCAGCATCAATTCTGCTCTACTGTGGCACCCAAATGTGCCCACTCTTTTATTCCATTACACTCCTTTGTGCTGTTTTTTTTTTCTTCTCCCCTGAAAGAGGGGTTAGGAAATTGGCTGGCAGGATAATGGATCGTGTGTGGCTGAGTGTGGTAGGTGGCTGAGTGGCAGCTTCTCTGCAGGCAGGCTGCTAACTGCAAGCTTGGGCTGATTTTGGTTTTGGTGACTCTTTGATGCAGCCCAGGATGTGAAAATGTGACCCAGAAGGCTGATTTCATGAGGAAGAAGGTAGCTGCACTACCAGAGCTTGGTATAACCTCAGACCAAGGAACTGCTGTGGTATTGATTTGGATATGAAAAGGGAAAATCCACAGTCAGACTCTGAAAGGAGCCGTGTGGACTTGGCCCCAAGGAACTGGCATCAGAGGCTAAGATTTCCCCCTTGTGCTGGTGGACAATGGAATTTGGCTAAACAAATAGTGAGACACTGCAGCAGGTTGCCTGGGGGTACTGTAGAGGTCCCCTTCCTGGAGGTGTTGAAGGCTAGTCTAGATGAGGCCTTGAACAACCTGGTCTAGTGGAAGGTGTCCCTGCCCGTGGCAAGGAGTTGGAACTGGATGATCTTTAAGCTTCCTTCCAACCTAAACCATTCAATGAAATAAAGGAGAGTTTGTGTGCAGACTCATGGTTTATGGCTTTCTAGCAGAGCATGACACTTTTCCTTGCTCCTACTGGCAGCTGAGCTGGGACTGTTCCCTTAAATATGTGGAGTGGTTGTAATGCTGTTGTCATTAAGCTGAAAAGCTACATCTGAAGGTCTTTGTGCATGAATCATGAAAGAGCTAAGTAGCATTACATGGCTGAGAAGCAAGGAACCATGGATTCACACACACACACCCCCCCCAAAACCACAACAGCTCTTGTCAGCTTTGCATTTGGGAAGTGGTTGATTTTGCTCACAACTGGCAGAATTCCTCGTAGCACATGTAGGGAATTTCGAGGTGAAGCATCAGAGTGATGTTTGGTTATCTGAGGCAGCTGACAACTTTTGAAGCAGGACAGCTATTCTAAAGCAAATTCCAAGGCAGACTGGATCTGCAGTTTTTACATCACAGAGGCTACTCCTGGGGTGTGCAATGGCAGAGCAGAGCTCAGGATTGTTTAAGACAGAACTCAGAATTAATGGCAGCAGAGGCTCATCTGTGTTAGAGGAACAGGGAACTAATGGAGACCTCAACTGAGGGCCATAAAGATGCTGAGGTGTCTGGATTATCTCTCTGAGGAGAGAAGCTGAGAGTCCTGGGGCTGTTAATCTAGAGCAGAGTGAGGGGGAATCTTATCGATGCTGATCAGTATCTTGAACACCTCCAAGGAGGGGGCATCCACAGCCTCCCTGGGCAGCCTGTTCCAGTGTTTCACCACCCTCAAAGGAAAGAATTTCTATCTGAGCTCCAGTCTCAATCTCCCCTCTTCCAGCTCAAAGCCATTGCCCCTTGTCCTGTCACTACAAGCCCTGGTCAGAAGTCCCTCCCCAGCTCCCATGTAGTCCTTTTAGGTGCTGGAAGACTGTTCCATGGTCTCCCTGGAGCCTTTTCTTCTCCAGCCCAAACTCTCCCAACCTGTCCCCATAGGGGAGGCTCTCCAGCCCTCTGATCATCTTTGTGGACCTTGTGTGGACCTGCTTCAGCAGTTCCATGTTCTTCTCATGGTGAGGGCACCAAAACTGAATGCAGTTTTCCAGGTAAAGTCTCACAAAAGCAGAGAGGCAGAATCCCCTCCCTTGTGTGCACTCCCAGCTGCAAGACTTTACACTTGTCCTTGGTGAACTTCGTAATTTATTCTCCCTACAGAGTGACAGAATTGTTTCAGTTGGAAAAGCCCTCCAAAATCATTGAGTCCAACCTTCAACCTAGGTCACCATAGCCACTAAAACATGTCCCAGAGTGCCATGTCCACGCTTTATTGTTGTTGCTAGCCCACTCCTTCAGCTTATCCAGGTCTACCTGGAGGAAGGTGGCTCTCCATTTTGGAGTGTTAACCTCCCCACTCATCTTGGTGTCATCTGCAGCCTTTATCAGGGTGCTTTTGATCCCACCATCCAGAAGGGCAAGCTTGAGCAATCTGACAACAAAAGAAACGTTTGACTTGCAGAAGGCAGGATGAGAAGTTGAAGGCAAGAGCTAAAGTGTCCTGGTTTATAACCTTTTAAGCAGCAGCCTCCTTGAAGGGAAATCAGAGATAGCAATCTGGTTATTTATTTATTTGCTCTGCTCTGAAAGAGATGACAGCTACTTTCTCCATTTGTTCATCTCCATCTCCAGGATGACACACAGCTCTCTGTGGAAGCCACACAAAAGTTCTTAGAGCGTGGCAGTATATTTTGGGTTGTTGGTTGTTTTTTTTTTGTAAGAGCTATCAGATAAATCCATAACCTAGCAGATAATAAACTCAGCTTGCAAATGATCAGCACAGAGATAGCAAAGCCATGGCTTCCCCTGCTGCTGAAAAGGGGAGATTAGTGAAAATGTCATGGCTTTAGGATTTGTGGAGCTGGTTCCCTGATCAGGCAGCAGGTTAAACTGCCCAAATACAGAACCACAGAATCAATGGTAGGGCTTGGAAGAGACCTCTGGAGACCATCCAGCTCAACTCCCCCTGCCAGAGCAGGTTCACCCAGGGCAGGTGACACAGGAACACGTCCAGATGGGTCTGGAAAATCTGCAGAGAATGAGACTCCACAGCCTCTTTGGACAGCCTGTTCCAGGGCTCCAGCACCCTCACAGCAAAGAAGTTTCTCCTTATGTTGAGGTGAAACTTCCTGGGTTCGAGTTTGTGGCCGTTGCCTCTTATCTTCTCACAGGACACCACTGAGAAGAGCCTGGCCCCTTCTTTGGATGGGGCACTTAGTGCCATGGTCTAGTTGACTGGATAGGGCTGAGTGATAGGTTGGACTGGAAGATCTTGGAGGTCTCTTCCAACCTGGCTGATTCTACGATTCTATGATTCTTCTTGACACCCTCTTCTCAAATATTTATAGACACTGATCAGATCCCCTCTCAGCTTTCTCTTCTCCAGGCTAAACAGCTCCAGGTCTCTCAACCTTTCCTCCTCACACAGATGTTCCAGTCCTCCAGTTTTCCTCGTAGCCTTTGCTGGACTCTCTCCAATATATCCTCGTCCCTCTTGAACTGGGGAGTCTAGATATGGACACAGTACTCCAGATGTGGTCTCAGCAGTGCAGAGTAGAGGGGCAGGAGAACCTCCTTTGGCCTGTTTGTATTGCAGTGTGTTAGTATTTTTTCCTCTCCTATAAAGACACTCTGTAAAGCCAGGCTGGAGAAGGGCTAGAGGTTTTACCTGAATGTGTTCCTGTGTGACCTGCCTTGGGTGATCCTGCTTTGGCAGGGGGCTTAGCCTGAACAAACTCTAGAGGTCCCATCCGTCCATTCGATAGTTCTGTAACTGTGCCAAAACCTCCTGCGTGCTATTTTCAGGTTCTATTACCTTTGTTTTTCTCCAGCACAGACAAAATTCATGTTCTGTGCTCTGCACTCAGATTTATAGGAGCAGAGGACGTTTAGCACTTTCCTGATTACAGTGCTGTGGAAGTAGGAGCCTTCCATGAATCCTCTTGCTGCCAGAAGCCTGACAGCACGTGCCTGTGTTGTGGGTTAGCAAGGGTTATTAATTTCTCATGGAAGCAAACCTAAAATTAGCATATCTTGGCTTTTTGCTAACTGAAAAGGGCTCTTTACATCTGTAAGAATCAGGAATAATGTCTTTTTTTTTTTTTTGTGAGTGGGCTCTTCTGAGCCTGCCACTCAGCTGCTCATTCCTCATTAGGCACAGCGGGCAGGAGGTTAATTGTAATTGTGCAGTCACTTGGACTGGTGTGGGGCTGGAAGCTCAGTCCTCTGCTGTGTCAGGTTCAGCAGTATATTATTTTGGAAACCTTAGTGCCAACTTGCTCTTTAAATCTGCCAGGGAAGGGAGGAAGCAGTGATTTAAATCCTTGGATTTAGTGCTCTCCTCTTGCTGGCCGCTTCAGGCCACTTGCCTAAGTGTGAGCAGAATTAAAAAACACGGAGTTTTGACATGAAATCCAAATCCAACATAGCAGCTGAGCTAGGTGCAAGCCTTCATCTTGGTAACTTCATCCCCTGTATCTTTGTTGACAACTCTATATGTAAATCACTAATTATTCTAAGCGATGCAGTTCCCCCTCCAGGAAATCCAGGCTTCCACATTAAAGGCTGGCTGGAAGGAAGCAAAGCCTGCTGCCAATTCCCCACAGGTTTTATTAAGCTGCAGAAAAAGCCCGAGGGCTTTTTTGCCTGGTGAATAGCAGTGATAGAGAGGTCAGCAATTTACCTACATCAGTGCAGATCACTGGGTCTGCAGCCACAGTTGTAAGTACTTTACTGCTCCACTAATACTGATTTTCTACCTCGGTGGAACAGCAAGGAAAGGAGGGCATCAGGATGGTTTTGCTTGACTGAGGTCACTTTTCATTGCTTCATGCCAGAGGTTATGTCCAGGAATCATAGAATGGTTTAGGTTTGGAAGGAAGCTCCAAAGCTCATCCAGTCCAACTCCCCCTGCGGGCAGCAGGGACATCTTCCACTAGATCAGGTTGCTCAGAGCCTTGTCCAGCCTCACCTTGATAATCTTCAGGGATGGGATCTCAACTTCCTCCGTGGGCAACTTGCTGAAGTGTTCCAGCACCCTCATGATGCAGAACTTGTTCCTAACATCCAATCTCAATTTGCTCTTCTGTCATTTCAAACCATTGTCTCTCACTCTGTCACTGCACCCCTTTGGAAACAGTCCCTCTGTAGCCTTCTTGTAGTACTAGGAAGGTGCACAGCTGACCAGGGACGGACAGGTTAGGCTCTGGAGAAGAGGACCTGTGAGTCCTGGTGGAGAGCAAGATCACGTGCCTTTATGGCCAAGAAGGCCAATGGCATCCTGGGCTGCCTCAAAAAATGTAGCCAGCAGGTCGAGGGAGGTTCTCCTCCCTCTCTACTCTTTCCTAATGGGGCCTCATGTGGAGTAGTGTGTCCAGTTCTGGACTCTCCAGATCAAGAAGAGCAAAGGAATTGGTAGAGAGAATTTAGTAGAGATTCTGAGGGCACTGGAACTCCTACCTTACAAGGAAGGGCTGAGAGACCTGGGGCTGCTTAGCATGGAAATGGGGAGAGATCCCTTGAAGAGATCTTAACAATGATGAGTGTCAGGAGGATGGATCCAGCCTCTTAGTGGTGTGCAGTGAGAAGAGAAGGGGCAGTGGACACAAATTGGAACACAGGAAGCTCCCTGTAAACATAAAGAACAAAGTCTTCTTATGAGGGTTTTGGAGCCCTGGAGCAGGCTTCCAGAGGGGGTGTGGAGTCTCCTTCTCTGGAGGCATTCAAAACCTGCCTGGATGTGTTCCTGTGTGATTTGCTCTAGGTGACCCTGCTCTGGCAGGGAAGTTGGACTGGATGGTCTTCAGAGGTGCCTTCCAACCCCTGCCGCTCTGTGATTGTAAAGTTTGTCTTGAGTGGTTTTTCACTCAGCTTCTGTCCCATCTTTCCCTTTTGGGGATGTCAGGTCACTCCTAGATCTGCCTGGTGGCTGGTACTAGATGTAGTGGCTTCAGCACTGTCTGACCATAGGCTAAGGTCTATGAGGTTTTACCATTTTTCTGTTGATTTTTCTCCCCATCCCTTTGGAGGGTTGGGAGTGAACGAGCAGCTGCCTTGGCCTAAAGCACAAGACCAACAATAAGATTTAGTTCTTGCTGTTGTTTCACCTTTGGGGCTAACTCTGACTGGATTTCATTACAGCCCATCCTCTAGCTCCTCACCCAAAGCTCTTTGCAAAGAGAGACAAGCCTGGAAGCTTCTTCTACATCCAAGGCTCCATAAGCAGAGCATGTTCATAGGTTCATAGAATGGTTTGAGTTGGAAGGGACCTTAAAGATCATCCAGTTCCAACCACCCTGCCATGGGCAGGGACACCTTGCACTTGACCAGGTTGCTTAAGACCAGTTTGCTCCAGTGCTATGTTCCTAAATAGCACTTTGAGGTGTGGTTTAATGGCCATGGTGATCTGAGGTTGAAAGTTTAACTCAATGATCTTAGTGGTCTTTTCCAGCCCAAACAATTCTATGATTCTATGATGATCAGAGGAATAGAGCAACTCTCCTATGATGACAGGCTAAGAGAGCTGGGGTTCTTCAGCCTGGAGAAGGCTCCAGGGAGACCTTCTAGCAGCCTTCCAGTATTTGAAGGTGGCTACAGGAGAGCTGGAAGAGACAGCTGCTTCACCTTCTGCTTCTTTCCTCAGGCTGGGAAAGGGCAGCCTTGGAAAGCAAAGCTTCTCCTATTAAGATCTCTTTTCCAACCTAATTTCTCAGCAGTAATGCAGAGCTTTCTTGGGTTTCCTCTCCTTTCAAAAAAGAAATAAGAGCTGCCAAAAAGAACTTTCTGTGAATAAACTTAAGGTGCTCCTGATGCCTTCTCCAGTGCTGGCCTTTTGTCTTCTTTCTCCTCTGCCTTTGTTTATATTGTTCTTGGCCACCTTTCTTGAAGGAGCTATTGATTAAGGGATGCAAACTGCCTCAGAGCCTGCATGTCAAGCTACTCTTTTGTTTTTGTTTTTTTTTTTTTTTCAAGTTGCTTGGTATGTGAAGAGCATCAATTTCTGCACTGCAGTGCAGCTCTGCCTAGCCATCTGCTTGGGCTTTCCAGTTCTTGTCTCCTTCTTCTCTTTGCCCTCTCATCCTGCTAAATGGACATCTTGTCAAATGCTGTTTGCACAGAGTGACAGCTATAGAGGTCTTGGAGAAAAAGCCAGAACCCTGCACAATCCACCCTAACAAACAGAATCAAAATGTCAAGGCACAACTGAAATATCTCAGTTCTGCTTCCCTGTCAGCCTGGGCTAATAGTACCTGGACAAATTAACAGAGGAGCACCTGCAGCAAGGCAACATGTTTTTATTAGCACTTGTTTTCACCTATTTATGCTTGGTTCTGAAGGTAGGGACTGCTGGACAGAAAGCCATCCACAGGGACATGGACAGGCTGGAGAGTGAGCTGAGGAGAATCTCATGAGGTTCAATAAGGCAAAGTGCAAGGTTCTGCACCTAAATCAGGGCAACCCTCAATATCAATCCAAACTGAGGGATGATGAGAGCAGCCCTTCAGAGAAGGGCTTGGGGGTGCTGGTGAGTGAAAAGCTGGACATAAGCCAGCAATGGACACTTGCAGCCCAGAAGGCCAATGGCAGACTGAGCTGCATCCAAAGCAGCGTGGCCAGCAGATAGAGAGGTGATTCTGCTCGCCTATTCTACTCTGTGAGACCTCGCCTGCAGTGCTGTGTCCAGCTCTGGGGCCCCCAGCACAGGAAGGACATGGACCTGCTGGAGAGGGTCCTAAGAAGGCCACAAAAATGATCAGGTGGCTGGAACACCTCTGCTATGGAGATGGGTTGAGGGCACTAGGGTTGTTCAGTCTGGAGAAGGAAGGCTTTAAAACAGCCTTCTAATACCTGAAGGGGCCTACAAGAAAGCTGCAGAAGAACTGTTCCCAAAGGGTTGCAATGATAGGATGAAGGGCAATGGTCTGAAATGAGAGAAGAGCAGATTTAGAATGGAAATATTCAAGGTGAGACTGGACAAGGCTCTGAGCAAGCTGATCTAGTGGAAGATGTCCCTGCTGCCTGCAGGGGTGTTGGGCTGGATGGCCTTTGGATTTCCCTTCCAACCCAAAGTGTTCTGTGATTCTTTCAAGATAAAAGAAGCAGAAGCAGTGATTGGAAAATTGATTCTTAAGAAACATGGAGGGGGGAGGGAAAGCAAGGAAAAGGAGATATTTGATCAGGGAGGAGAAAGTCTCCCATACAAGAGCAATGAATTCCTCTGCTATTGAAGGGGAACATTTCACAGCAGCATTCTGCAAACCGAATGCATCACATTAACAATTGCAGTGACAACCTTAATTGCAACTATTTATTTCTAACTTTGGTTTGGTGAGGCAATTGCTGTGCAGAGTGATGAACTTTGTGGGATTCTTTTTGCCACTTAAGAACCTTTTATAAACCAAAACCAAATGGTGACTAGTATTTGGGCTGAGCAGCAGAGCATCTGTTAGTGTTCCTCTTGGGCAGGACCAGTCCCCTGCACCAGTACAGATTAGAGGTTGACCTGCCGGAAAGCAGCTCCATGGAGAAGGACCTTGGAGTCCTGGTGGACAAGAAGTTCTTCATGGGACAGCAATGTGCCCTTGTGGCCAAAAAGGCCAATAATGCCCTGAGGTGGATCAACACAAGTGTGGCCAGCAGGTCAAGGGAAGTACTTTTGCCCTTCTCCTTTGCCTTACTGAGACTAGATTTGGGATATTGTGTCCAATTCTTAGTTCTCCAGTTCAAGAGAGACAGGGCACTGCTGGAGAGTGTCCGGTAGAGGCTGTGATGGTGATAAAGGGATTGGAACATGTCTGATGAAGAAAGGCTGAGAGACCTGGGGCTCTCAGAGGAGAAGGCTGAGAGGGGATCTGATCAATGTTTATAAATATCTGAGAGGTGGGTGTCAAGAAGAAGGGGCCAGGCTCTTTTCAATGGTGTCCTATGATAGAACAAGGGGCAAAGGCCACAAACTGGAACCCAGGAAGTTCCATCTCAATATGAGGAGAAACTTCTTCACTGTGAGGTTGCTGGAGCTCTGGAGAAGGCTCCCCAGAGAGCTTGTGGATGTCTCCTCCGTGAAGGTGTTCAAGGACAGGTTGGCTGATGCCTTGAGCAGCCTGGTCTAGTGGAAAGTGTCTCTGCCCAGGGCAGAGGGGTTGGAACTAGATGACCTTTAAGGTCCTTTCCACCCCAAACCAATCTATACATCTATGAACCCTGACCATTCTGTGATTCCGTCTGAACTGCACACAAAACCCCACTTCCCCAGAGTCCCTTTCATGTGCATCAACCCATTTAACATCCTTAGTCCAGACAACTCCAGATAAATGCTTCCTCTCTGTGTTTTTTGGTCAAAAGGGCCATAAAAGATCCATCTCTGTTGCCTGCTGATGGAATTTGAATAGATGTGTCTGGGGTGACATATGTTCAGCCATAAATTACAGAGCAACCATTTGAAAGCAAATTATCTGCAGCCAGACCTACAAAATGTACCTCCTGAGACAGATGATCATAAAGCTAGGAGCAAACAAGCCCTGAAACATTGAAGGTATTAGAATCACAGAATGCTTTGGATTGGGAGAGACCTCAGAGATCATCCAGGTCCAACCCCCAGCTGGGACAGGGTGCTCAGAGAACTTGTGGAGGCTCTGAGCCTGGACATGTTTGAAGCCAGGTTGGATGGGGCATGGAGTAACCTGGATCTGTGTGTTGTATCTAGAGGGCAAGGGGAAGCACAAAAGTGCCTTCTGGGCTGAGAGCTGAAGGAACCCTTGTGTGTGCTTGCGAGAGTATGGAGCTGCTGGTCATGGGCATGTTGTGTTTGCTAGGAAATGGTCTTTCCTACTGCAAAGAGTGCTTTGTCTAGAAAGGTTCCAGTTTCTCCCAGGGTTGTTTTTTTATTGGTTTTGTACAGGAAAGTTTGGCACAAACCCCACCACAAATGCAAAGCATGCCCAGCAGGCCCTAACATCAACACAGCTCCTGTGAGCTTGCTGGCACAGAGTGCTTCTGAACCATCTTCTGTTTCCTCCATGAGGATTTGTTGTTCTAGGCCTTGCTTTCCTTCTCCAAAAACAAACACAAATGCTGTCATGGAGAGGCTGAGGGACCTGGAGCTGCTTAGCCTGGAGAAGGACAGACTGAGAAGGAACCTTATCAATGCAGATCAACATCTAGAGGATGGAGGTCAAGAGGATGGGGTTGGTCTATTTTCAGTGGTGCCCAGTGATAGGGCAAGGGACAGCAGGTACAAACTAGAACCCAGGAGGTTTCACTTGAACTTTAAAGAAACTTCTTTGGTGTGAGGGTGACAGAGAACTGGAGGAGGCTGCCCAGAAGGGACGTGAAGTTTCCTTCCTGGACATGTTCCTGTGCAGCCTGGTCTAGGTGATCTTCATTCAACAGGGGATTTGAACTGGGTGATCTCCAGAGGTCCCTTCCAGCCCCTAAGGTTCTGTGATTTGCATACATGCCAAGATAAGTCCCCTTCACTGCTCCTCTCTTGTGCTGCTGAGAGTTGAGGCTTGACTCAGGTTTCACCTCACTTATTGCTTTAAAGTCTTCTTCAGAGCAGAGTGGGAATGAGCAGCAGAAATGCAGCCCATTAAGATCTTGATGTTATCAGGAGCATTTCCACGTGCATGGGTTTAGGTCTTTTTCTTCGCCAGAGAAGCTGCCTTGGGAATTGGAAGTTTGAAATTGTTGAGAACAAACCCATTAGTGTCATTATGGGTTCTTCCTTCTCCAGCAACTCTGCTCATGTCGTAAACAGCTCTGTAGCAATTTAGTGAGGCACACGGTGGAAGTGGTGGCATTTTTTAAAGGGAGGAACTGAAAGGACTAATTTATTGATAATCACAGAAATGTTTAGATTGGAAGGGACCTTGAAGATCATCTAGTTCCAACCATCTTCTTGCCATGGGCAGGGCCACCTCCCACTAGACCAGATTACTCAAGGTCTCATCCAGTCTGGCCTTGAACACCTCCAGGGAGGGGGCATCCACAACCTCTCTGGGTAACCTGTTCCAGGGCTCCAGCACCCTCACAGTAAAAAGTGTTTCTTCTCATGTTGAGGTGGAACCTGCTGTGTTCCATCTTGTACCCATTGTTTCTTCAGCTGGATAACCTCTGCTCTATCTAGACCAAGTGTCCTTATAGAATCACAGAATTGTTTGTGTAGGAAAAGACCTCTTACGTCATCCAGTCCAACCTTCAACCCAACACCACCATGGCCATTAAACCATGTCCCCAAGTGCCATGTCCACACCTTTCTTGAACACCTCCAGGGATAGTGTCTCCACCACCTCTCTGGGCAGCCTCCTCCAATCCCTGACTACTCTTGCAGCAATGAAACTTTTCCTAATCTCCAATCTAATCTCCCCTGACACAATTCCAAGCCACTCCTCTCCTTTTATCTCCTGATACTAGGGAGAAGACACCAATCCCCACCTCACTGCAACCTCCTTCCAGGGAGTAGTAGAGAGCTATGAGGTCTCCCCTCAGCCTCCTTTTTTCTAGAGCAAACATTCCCAATTCCCACACCTGTTCTCTAGACCCTTCACCAGCTTCTCTGGACCTGCTTCCACATCTCAATGCTTTTCTCATAGTGAGAGCCCAAAAACTGAACCTAGGACTCAAAGTGTGGCCTCACCAGTGCTGGGTACAGGGGCAGTCACTGCCCTGGTCCTGCTGGCCACACCATTGTGCATGCAGGCCAGGATGCAGATTTTCTTGCTTCATTTGTGGCTAAGCAACTGCTCATGTGATTGCTGATGATTGTGGAGACTGATCTGGTGCTGTGCAAGCTAGACAGTGTGATTTCTGTTGGAGCTTTATCTTTGGGGATATATGAAATGTCACTTTGCTGATCCTAAGCACTTAAGTATGTGAGAATATCCTCCAGGGATCATGGGGGCACAAAGTGAGCACTAATAGGTTGGACCTTGTTCATATCTCCCGGGGTTTCAAGGCTTACAGGGTTGTGTTTACGAGCTTCTTCATCTCCAGGGATCATAGAATCATAGAACCATAGAATCAGCCAGGTTGGAAGAGACCACCAAGATCATCCAGTACAACCTATCACCCAGTCCTATGCAATCAACTAGACCATGGCACTAAGTGCCTCATCCAGTCTTTTCTTGAACATCTCCAAGGATGGCGACTCCACCACCTCCCTGAGCAGCCCATTCCAATGCCAATCACTCTCTCTGGCCAGAACTTCCTCCTAACATCCAACCTAGACCTCCCCTGGCACAACTTGAGACTGTGTCCCCTTGTTCTGTTGCTGCTTGCCTGGGAGAAGAGACCAACCCCCACCTGGCTACAGCCTCCCTTCAGGTAGTTGTAGGCAGCAATGAGGTCACCCCTGAGCCTCCTCTTCTCCAGGCTACACACCCCCAGCTCCCTCAGCCTCTCCTCATAAGGTTTTTGTTCCAGGCCTCTCACCAGCTTCATTGCCCTTCTCTGGCCATGTTCCAGTACCTCAACATCTCTCTTGAACTGAGGAGCCCAGAACTGGACACAGGACTCAAGGTGTGGCCTGACCAGTGCTGAGTACAGGGGCAGAATAACCTCCCTCGTCCTACTGGCCACACTGTTCCTGATCCAGGCCAGGATGCCACTGGCTCTCCTGGCCACCTGGGCACACTGCTGGCTCATCTTCAGCTACTATCTACCAGTACCCTCAGCTCCCTTTCTGCCCAGCTGCTCTCCAGCCACTCAGTCCCCAGCCTGTAGTGCTGCTTGGGGTTGTTGTGGCTAAAGTGTAGAACTCTGCACTTAGCCTTGTTAAATCTCATCCCATGGCCTCTGCCCACCCATCCAGCCCGGCAAGGTCCTTCTGCAGGGCTTTCCTACCTTCCAACAGATCAACACCTGCTCCTGGCTTGGTGTCATCCTCAAACTTACTGATGCTGGACTCAATCCCCTTGTCCAGATCATCAGTAAAGATGTTGAACAGGACTGGGCCCAGCACTGATCCCTGGGGAGCACCACTAGTGACTGGCTGCCAACTGGATAAAACTGGAATTCTCACTTCTGTTAATTGTGTGGTTTCACCAACATGGTGATGTGGATATGGAGAGCCTTGGAGGTGGTCCTTGCTTCCTACACTTGTAGCCTGAGATGTGTGCAGATGAAAGTTGCGGGGTGGTTGGAGAGGAGCCCTGCCTATCGGATGCAGCCTTCAGCTGAAGCTCAGAGATGTAGCTGCAAATCATTTGATGTTAAGGCTTGCAGGAAATAATCTGTTAAGTAATACCAGGTGTTTGATGGTTTTGGTTTTTTTTTGTCACAGAATCTTTTTGGTTGGAAAAAACATTTCAGATCATCCAGTCCAACTGTCATCTAACTCTGCCAAGGCTGGTGCTGAACCATGGTCCTCAGCATCACATCTCTGCCTCTCTGAAACACCTCCAGGGATGGGGATTCAACCACCTCCCTGAGCAGCCTGTGCCAGTCTTTGAGAACCCTTTCAGTGAAGAAGTTGATTCTCAGAGCCAACCTAAACCTCTCCTGGTGCAGCCTGAGGCCATTTTCTGTCATTCTATCATCTGATATTAAGCAGAAGAGACCAACCCACACCTCCCTTTAACATCCTTTCAGGGCATTGCAGAGAGCAAGAAAGTTCTGCCTGTTTTTTTTTCCTTCTCTGACTTGTACTCACTATCTCCAGTGACACACAGCACATCAAGTTCAGGATGCCATTTGAAGAGGCCAGTTTTCATTGTAAGAGGTTCAGTGCTTCCTTCTCCATCCACTTACTGTCAAAGAGCAAGATCCTATCAGCCGTGCTCTTGTGGGCTCCTGCCTGCAACATACAAAGCCAGTTTCTAACCTGATGATACTGGTTTCTAAGTAATCAGAATTCACCATCACTGCCCCTTGCTGCACCCACTACTGTCTGGCCCATCCTGAAGTGTACAAGCAAGAGATGCATCAAGGTTGACTCTCTCTGCTCACAACATTTAGTGGTTGCTACTAAAACTAAAACAGGATTGAAATGAATTAGCTGATACTGGGTGTGCTGCTAACAGAGCCACACCCCACCTCCACTCAACACCAGCAGCTTGGTTATGCCATATTTTGCTGTGCCTAAAAATACTTTTTCTGTTTGTTTGGGATTTTTGTTGTTGTTGTTTTCTTTTCTAGCAACCGATCTCATTTAAGGACTATTTTCACCCATCAGTGGCTGTTAAGCAGTTTGCAGTTCTCAGTTCTAATATTAGGAGGCAAGAAGCAGATCTCATCAACTTCTTAAAATTTGATTTCATTTCTTTACAGCTTGAAGCAGATAATGGGGAGTCTTGGGCTCACCTTGTATTTTTGTTTTTTTTTTCTCTCCTCCTTTTCCCAGCCTTTTGAAAAGAGAGATACTGCCCTGAATGCAGTTTCCAAACTGAGATATTTGCACCAATGGCAGAAGAGAAATGACACAAACCCAGTCCACGCTTTTGGCTGTTGAGCTCAGTCAAGGCTGTGTCCATCCATCTCCTGTGATACACTTCACACTACAGTGTGAAGCCTGGTTCTCTGGAGACACTCAGAACCCACCTGGATGCATTCCTGTGACCTGCCCTAGATGACCCTGCTCTGGCAGGGAGGATAGACTAGATGATCTCTGGAGGTCTCTGTCAATCCTTATCATTCTGTGATTCTGTGAGGCGTAAGATGTTCCTGTGTCAGCTTTCACCTGACAGCATCCATTCAATCACAAAATTCCTGTTTATTGCTGCCTGAAGCACTGTCCTGTCCTTTGTGTCGTAGAATCACAGAGTGGTAGGGGTCAGAAGGGACCTTCAGAGATCGTCCGGTCCAGCCTCTCTGCCAGAGCAGGATCATCTAGGGCAGGTCACACAGGAACACATCCAGGTGAGTCTGGAAAGTCTCCAGAGAAGTAGACATCACAACCTCTATGAGTAGCCTGCTCCAGGGCTCCAGCAGCCTCACAGCAAAGAATTTTCTCCTCATGCTGAGGTGGAACTTGTCATGTTCCAGTTTGAGTCCTTTGCCCCTTGTCCTATCACAGGACACCATTGAAAAGAGCCTGGCCCCTTCTTCTTGCTCCCTGCCCTTCAGATAGTTATAAACATTCATAGGATTCCCCTCACAGCTGCCTTCTTTCCAGAGTAAACAGCCCCAGGTCTCCCAGCCTTTCCTCATCAGACAGATGTTCCAGTCCATCATCTTCATAGCCTCCACTGGACACTCTCCAGTAGTTCCCTGTCCCTCTTGAACTGGGGAGCCTACAACTGGGTACAATACTCCAGATGTGACCTCACCAGGGCAGAGTAGAGGGGCAGAAGAACCTCCCTTGACCTGCTGGCCACATTCTTCTTCTTGCACCTGAGGAGACCATTGGCCTTCTTGGCCACCAGGACATGTTGTTGTCCTGCATGAAGCAAACTTAGGAAAGTGTATAGAAAAAAATATTGCAGCAGATGCTGGTTGTGCCTGAGACACACCCATGCAGCTCCAGCTGCTTCTGCTCCTCAGCATGATAGTGCAAATGTGGTTTCCATTAAGAGTGGTCCTCAGGATGCTGGTCTCCGGGGCTGGAAAGCTGAGCTGGGGAAACCATACAAACCTCTCTTTGTCCTCCTCAATGCACCTGCAGCAGGTGTGTCACCACTCACTGCTAATTCTAGCATTTATTTTCTGTCCTTTCTGTGGTTTGGTTTGGTTTTGGTTTTGTTGTAAGAGAAATGGCAGCATGGGAGGCTTAAGATTGGACATGAAGAAACATCTCTTCTCCTAAAAGATTGTTAAGAATTGGAAAAGGCTGCACAGGGAGGTGGTGGAATCCCCATCCCCAGAGGTGTTTCAAAGAGGCAGAGATGTAGTGATGGGAGTTTAGAATCATAGAATGGTTTAGGTTGGAAGGGACTTCCAAAGGTCATCCAATCCAAAGCCTTTGCAGTCAGCAGAGACATTAGATCAGGTTACTCAGAGCCGTGACCAGCCTCACCTTGAATATCTCCTGAAATGAGGCTTCAACTCCCTCCCTGGGCAACTTGATACAGTGTTCCAGCACCCTCATGGAGCAGAATTTGTTCCTAACATCCAATCTAAATCTGCTCTTCTCTCATTTTAAGCCATTGTCCTTCATCCTGTCACTGCAGGCCTTTGGAAACAGTCCCTCTGCAGCCTTCTGGTACCAGAAGGCTGCTGTTAGGTCTCCCTGGAGCCTTCTCTTCTCCAAGCTGAACAGCTCCAGCTCCCTCAGCCTGTCCCCATTGCAGAGGTGCCCCAGCCCCCTGATCATTTTTGTGTCCTTCCTCTCAGGTCCATGTCCTTCCTGAGTTGAGGACTCCAGAGCAGGACTCAGTATTCCTGGTGAGGTGCTACCAGCCATGCTAGAGTTAGAGAATGGCTGGGCTACATGATCTGAAAAGACTTTTCCAATTGAAGCAATTCTATTAATATATAATCTCCTGTCCCTGCATCCACAGAACCACAGAATGGTAGGGTTTGGAAGGAAGCTTTGAAGATCAAGTCCAAACCTTTCCATTCTGGCTAACACGAGACTATTTCCCTTAGGCATGACAGCACACTGCTCTGCTAGCTGGTCACTGTGAGGTCTCACATTGAAACTTTGTTCTTGAATGTTCCTCCTGAGACCTTTTGGATGGAGAAGGGACTTGTCTGAGCCGTGGGAGCCTGCAGGCGATAGGCAGCTCGGTGCAGCTCGGTTTATTTACCATCCCTCCTTGTTGGTTATTGTGCATCTGTTGTGGCTGTGTGCATTGTGTGGTTGTTGTGCATCTGTTGGCTCTGTAGTTACTCATGAAAACCAGAAGTTGCCTTTGAGCTCAGCTCCGTGTCAATGCCCCTGTTAGTAAGCTGCACCTCGTTGGAAAGCTGTCAAGGCAAAGTGACTTTACTTTGCATTTGCTGCTTTGCAACAAGAAAACGAAAAGTGTGATAAACTCTTGTGCTGTAGTGATTTTGTGTCGGTGTGATGTGACATAATGAGATGAATTCAAGTCCTCTTTGGAAGACTAATTACATCCAGCACACGTGACATGTGGGCTTGAGCATTGCTGTGTTTACCATGGGGTTTTGTGCTTTCATTCCTCCACCTCTGTTCCCTGCCTCTGTGAATGGGTTTGGTTTCTCAGGAAATAAAAATTGGAGGCTAGAGAGGAGCCATTGCACTAAATCCTAGCATGGCAGGGCTTGGGAGTGACCTCTGGAGTTCATCCAGTCCAATACCCATGCCAAGGCAGGTTCACCTAGAAAAGGTTACATAGGAACACTTCCAGATGGGTTTGGAGTGTCTCCAGAGATGGAGGCTCCACAACCTCTCTGGGAAGCCTGTTCCGGTGCTCCACCACCCTTAAATTAGAGAAGCTGCTCCTCGTCTTTAGATGAAAGTTTCAATGTTCGAGTTTGTGCCTATTAGCAGTTGTCATGTCACTGGGCACCACTGAACATAGCCTGGTCCCATCCTCCTGACACCCACCTTTGAAGTATTGATCAGCATTAATGAGTTCCCCCTCAGGCTGCTCTTCTCCAGACTAAACAGCCCTCATTCTCTTAGCCTTTCCTCATCACAGAGATCTTCCAGTCCCCTCAGCATCTTTGTAGCCCTTTGCCGTACCTTCTACAGCAAGTCCCCACTCTTCCTGAGCGGGGAAGCCCAGAACTGGATCTGTTTATCCAGATATGGCCTCACCAGAGCAGAGACTGTGATTTGGTGCTCTCCTCTCCCAGAAGGCTTCCCAGAGATTCTCCAAGTCCTTGCTGTAGGTAGGGCAGCATTTGAAGGTGGATGTGAAGTAAATAAAAGAGCTTAGCTCTGTGCTAGAGACTGGGGAATGTGCAATGGACTTAGCAGCATTCAAGAGGAAATTCAGCCAGTGCTGGTGGATGGACACAAGGCAGGAGAGCTGCATCCTACAGAGCTCACAGCCCAGGTGGAGCACAGTTTGGATGATGAGCAATTTTGAAATAAGGTTTTTAAAACCTCTGTAAATCCCTTCAGGCCTGGATGAGGCACTTAGTGCCATGGTCTGGTTGACTAGATGGGGCTGGGTGATAGGTTGGACTGGATGATCTTGGAGGTCTCTTCCAACCTGGTTGATTCTATGATTCTATGAATTCTTTTGAGTGAGGATGGTGAGACACTGGAACAGGTTGCCCAGGGAGGTTGTGGATGCCTCCTCCTACGAGTGTTCAAGTCCAGGTTGGATGGACCCTTGAGCAACATGGTCTAGTGGAAGGTGTCTCTGCTGGGGGCAAGGGAGTTGAATGAGACATTTTTTAGGCCCCCAGAGCAAGTCTGTCTCATGTGGAGCACTTTAAAATTCATCACAGGTTTGCAGGGGAGAAGACCCTAGGGAAGCAGCCTTATCACGGTGCCTTCAAGCTGTCCATCCTGAGCTCCCCCTTCACCACAGCACTGCTATTTGTTTGCCAGAGACATCGATTTCTGGGTGTGCAACATTTGAGATGAAAACCACCAGATCTATTTTACCTGGTTTTGGGTTGTTGGTTATTTTTTCCTAAGGCTCAGTGAAGAAAATAATAATAATAATAATTAAAAAAAAAGAAAAAAGAAACAGCAAACCCAAACGCAATAAACATTTCCTCTAAAGCAGAACCCACTCAAAGTTGTTACCTCTAATGCATTCAAGAAGGAAAATAAATACCCAGCAAGGGAGATGGTAGGGGAAAGAGAAAAAATAATAGTGCAGAGCTTCTCATTCTCTTTCTGTGCAGATATTTAAGTATGCACTGTCTGGTAGTGGCACAGCTGATTCCAAATCTGCAAACCAAATAGCTTGCAAGTTGTTTGTCTGTTTTCGAGCTGAAGATATGGTTGGGGGGGTTGTTTTTATTTTAAAAAAAAAAATGGGAAGAGACTAATTTTTTGCTGGGAGAGCTTAGCTTGTGGTTCTTCTTTTCACAGTATGCAGACCTGGGTTCTTCAAAGCTTCACCCCACAGTCCATCCTGCAGCAAATGTCCCCCTCACAGCTACACGCTTGATGAAGCATCCACATCTTGCCTGTGTGAAGAGCACTATTTTAGGAAGGAGTCAGACCCACCTACCATGGCCTGTACAAGTAAGCAGATGCTTCTAGGGTTGGGTTTAATCCTTTGGAGCTGTTCCTGTGCTGTGACCAGACCTAATGAATGTCCTTTTCCAGCCTCTGGGCTGGAGTCTGAACTAGGTTTGACCGCGCTTGTAGTGTCACTGGCTTTTGCCCACCATAGCCCTGATTACACAAGGACTTTTAAAAGCTTTTCACTTCAAAAGCTGGTGTTTAAACCCAGGAAGCATTTTTGGAGCAAAGAGGTATTCCATCTCTTGCTGCCCCCTCATGGGTGGACTCAGCAGGAGCGTGGCCTTCTGCCGTCCTCATTGGTGCGTGCTTGGGTATCAACCAGGGCATGCATGCAGAGGAGATGATGAATAGATGAATGGAGTCTGTGTGGTCCTGCTTAGTCTCATCTCTTAGCTTGTAGGTGGTGAAAAAGCAAGGAGAGAGCAGCACTTCTCCAGTCCAGCTGGAGAAGGCATTCTTCAGAGAAGCCTCAAAACAGCTTCTCCAAACCTGCAGCTGAAATGTAGAGCTTCTGCCCTTGATGTAGGGAGCCAATGGGAGTATTGTGAGTCCAAGATGGGATAAGAATCACTAATCTTGTTCTTTTCCTGCCATCTATCAGCTGTCCTGTACCTTGGAAGGTTCTTGTTCAGTTTGTTTCAGATACCCAGGGGGCACAGTTTGTGTGCCTCCACCTAGTCCCAGCAAGTGTAGCACAGGCCACAGGTGTTTGCTGTCCTTGGCCTGTTGTGCTCTGAATGGGATTTTTGCAGCAAAAAAAGTGGTTAGAAAGAGCCCAGGAAAGGCAGAACTGCTGGGGCATAAGCAGACAGAGCTTCCAAGAAACTAATGTGATGGAGGAAAAAGTAGGTTTGTGAGTCCATGCATGTACATGTTGCCATTGGGCAACAGTGCAGAGGTGACCTCATGCTGCTTCCTTGCATGAGACTGCCTTTTTTGTGCCTTCATCCCAGTGAACACAGGTGTCCTTCTTAGCTTCCCAAGTTTGCACTTCAAAAAGAGAAAGAAGCTGCTTCCTGTTGCAGGTTGCCCTCAGCAGGGCTCTGTTTGCCTGCAGAGGGCCCTTGAACTCTGCATTTCCTTTTCATCAGCCAAAGGAGCAGGAAGCATTTAGCTGTTGGGAGATGCTGCTGCAGGGGAGGAGAAGACAGCCTCAGGGCACCATGACAGTAGCTGGTACTGTGGGATCAAAGTGGGCTGGGGGAGTGAGTCACAGAAGCACTTCTCAGTGTGTTGAGCAGATTTGCTGGTGTCTTTTGGAAGAGTAGCAAGGGTGGGGTACAGCCTGAACAACTTTGATTCAAGAGCTTCTTGATGTCTGCTTTGCCCCTTGGCCTGCCTTAAAACCGTAGGTAAATGGAAGGGGATGAGGTGCAGAGTGGTGTTGGGAGAGAAGTGCTCTGAGCTCTGGAAACACATCAAGCTAGCTTTTCTGTGCTGGCAGATCCAAAGCCAGGGGCTGGCACAGAGTGATGCCAGGCTGCTGCTGTCCACAGTTCATCAGGAGTGTTGCTCTCTATCCCCTCTCAGGATGGACAGGAACACATCCAGTCTGTCCTGCTGGTGGATTAACACAGGGAAAGGCTTCCATTGCTGAGGAGGAGGATTGTGCCTATCTGTGACCTGAGTGGAGGGGAAGACTTTCTGAGAGGCACAAGCAAGCTTGATGACCAGCTCATGTTAAAGAGAAGTGATGTTTGAGTGTCTCCCTCAGATTTCTGCAATTTGAATCCTGGAGGGTAAAGATTGTCATCTGTGCTTCTGCTAACAGCACAGCTTTTTCTTTTTAGCTTTGTTTGGGGGGCTTTTTTTATGCTTATTTGGGTTTGTGTTGGAGTATTCTTCTGTTTCTTTTTTTCAGAGCTCAGTAGGGGTTTTGATGTTCAAGTGGGTTTGTTCCATTGTTTCTATCCTTCTTTTTTTTTTTTAAAGCTTACTATTAGATAGTGTAAAACATTAAATTCTTACTGTTAGGTAGCTTAAAACATTAAATGCTTACTGTTAGGTAGTTTAAAACATTAAGGACTTATTATTAGGTGGTTTAAAACACAGGCAGATGTCTGAAGCTCTTATTAGCATATGGCTTGGCCAGATCCTGAGTTCTGCTGGGGCAGGTGATAGGTTTGATGCTGACCAAAGCACTGCCCGGTTTCTGTCACCCAGAGCAGTTGAGGATGTTGCATTATCTCTGCTGGCATTTCCACTTTACACCTCAAAAGCAGACCACATCTGAGTCTTCTCTGCATCTCTCTTGCTCTCCCTACTCACCTTTTCTTGGTATTTTATCCTAAATCCATCATTGTTTTCCTGGATGTGATGAGGAGGGCTCACATGCTACCCCCAAGTTATAATTTAGGCAGGGACAGTGAAATGTACGCAAAGACTCTAACATGTTAAACCAGTCCAACTAGATCTGGAAGGAAACGTGTCATTGTGAAGTGAAACAGAAAGCAGGACAAACCTGAGTAATGACTGAGAGGAAAACTTTACAAGCTTTTTGCATGTTTTTATTATCATTAATATTATTTATTACTGCAGAAGTTAATAATATTCATAGGATTCCCTCAACTTGAAATCTAGTTAATTCTAGAGAATACATCAATGTCCATTTCCTGCTCCACACCTGCAAAGCCCCCTCCTTGCTGCTTTAGCCATAAAATCACATTCTCCTAATTTAAAGTGAACACTTTTCAGTCCCAGGCTGTGTGAATCTCCCCATGACAACCAGCAGCACTAAAGACAATTGCTGCACCACCCTCAGTTAAGTATGGGGAGAGGAAATAAAACACATTTTTCTTTCATTTTTCCAGTTCCTTAAGCATGGTTTAGAGGTAATGATTGGCAATTTTGACATTAACAGTTCTGTGCTGCAGCCTCAAGTAATTATTGCCCTCAGATCAAAAAGCACCCAAAAACCCCCAACAAACGAAACTGTTTGGTGCTGATGGGAAGTTGAGAATTCTCTTCATATTATGATGTGTTTGGCAGGAGGTCACTGTGCTTTATTTCTCTTTAATCCTAGCTTCAGCTCTTTGCACAGCATCTCTGTCAAATGAAGATATGAATTTCCCCTCCCTCTTTTTCATTCCCTCTTTTTCCCCTCCATCCCCTCTCTGACAAGTGACCCTGTCGCTTTTCAGAGCCTATTGGGGAAGTACTTTTAATGTTAAGACACATGGGACGAGCTGAAGATTTGCTTACTACTACGTGTATAATTCTCAACTCACAAAGGGTTTGCAATGAACTTGGAGTGAGGACATGCAGATGTTTCTATCTCAAGGGTAATCTCTCTCTCAGGTTGTGCTTTTTAAAATAGGTACAGCTGAAAATAACAGCAAGGAAAAAAAAACCAATATCTTTGTCTTCAGGAAGTGTTTGCCACAAAACTGTGGTGCAGAAGGGCCAGATCTTACCTGCTTAGGAGAGAAAGTAGCACAATTAAAAAGAAATAAAGATATTAGTTTACTAATTTATTTGTCCATGGCAAAAGGAGGTGCAAGATGAAACCAGCCCTCCTCAGCATGTCTGGGACACCCCCTCCATCCCTTAGCTTAGAGTTGCAGCCAAAATGTGGAGCTTCATCCCTTTGTGTAGAAGGCAAATGGGAGCATTGAGAGTCCAATGAGGGATCAGAATCCCTGGGTTTGCCCTTTTCCTGCCATCTATGACCTGTCCTGCAGCTTGGAAGGTTCTTGTTCAGTTTATTTCAGATACCTAGGGGCACGATTTTTGTGCCCCTGTCTAGTCCCACCAAGTGTAGAACAGACCACACAGGTTTTCTCTGACCCCCCTTTTCCTAAAGGTAAACCCCAGCTTTGTTCTCCCATCTGTGACAGATCCAAGTTTTATCCAGCAAGTCTTGTCAGATACCCAGTTTTAGGATTCTTCAAATAGGCCTTGTTAGGTATCCATAGACTGCTAAAGATCTTTGTCTGAGCCCTCCATGAGGACACTAGTTCCACAGGTTATGAAGCCCCACCAGCTTCAAAGCACTTCCACTGAAGCTGATGTTTTTAAGCCCTCAAGAAGAGTGGCTGACACCTCTCTACAAAGCAAGTGAAAACCTCTCATGGCTTCACAACAGAAATAATTTATTCCCAGTTAAAGACACATTGTCCAGCAAGTGTTTCCTATGCCCAAGTTCTTCTTACTGGTAGAAATAAAAGGGCATTCACAGAATCACAGATTGCATTGGGTTGGGAGGGACACTCAAAGGTCGTCTTGTCCAACTCCCCTGTAGGGACACCTCCAACTAGATCAGGTTCCCCAGGGCCATTCAGTGGAAGTAAAACCAGGGCAATTTAAGTGATAAAACCCCATCCCTGTGTTCAGGATGTCCATATAAACTCACAGCTCCCATGATGGGTTTCATAGTTTCCATTAGATGGAAAATAGCCCTGACTTGGGCTGCGCCTTGGTATCATCAGCTGATTAGTGCAGGCTGCTTGCAGTGGGGGATTCCAGATTGGCTTGCTCCCCATTTGTGGTCATCTGAAGTGATCACAGGGCAAAACAAAGCTGATCTGCTGTTTCCTAAACTGACTTTTAGGTTTTTAATTCGACTGCTTTTCCCCTGAATAATAAAAGGAAACAAAACCCGATCAGGATGATTGATTTCCCCTGGCAGCAAGTTCCTCATTGAACCAGAGCATCTCGAGTCAAAATCGTGGCAGTGTTTCATCAGTGCTAATGTTAAGAGACTTCAAAAAGGGGAATAAGGATGGGGAAATGGAGGCAAATGCTCCTGCTTCAGAAGGTAATTTGATTTTTGCAGGGCTGCCTGTTTTAAATAACAAACCCAGTTTAATTATCACAACACAACGAGACGATGACAGCCTGAGACAGGCTGTAAAACGCAGATGGATTTCTAGCTAGCAAAGCTCCTCGTTGGGTTCTTTTCAAGGAGCTGCTCGTGGAATTTGACAGCTTCATTCAGACCAAAGGACAGTCTGCTGCCTTCCTTCCTCTACCTCCCTTGGAAAAATCCCAGTCTTTGATGTAGGGCTTCTGCTGGTGCCGTGACTAAGATCCATCTCCTTTTGTCCTCCTTCATTAGCATTCCCTGAGTATACAACCTGTGGATCTCTTGCATGAGATTCCTGCCTGTCCTTTCACCTTGTCTTCAGGATGTATCTCAGTTTGCCCTTCATATCCAACAGGAGCCTGTTAAACACCTAAAGCTTGCAGCACCTTCTGCAAGTAAACACTCTTGAAGGTGTCTGCAGGTGGGCTTTGCTTGCCCAGCCGTGGCCTCACTCAGCAGGACAAAAGAAAGCAGCTTGCCTTTTGCAGGAGCTCTGGTGCCTCTGCAGCAGCTGTGCCTCCTTGGTTAGCCTTGCCAGGGCCATGCTGCCATCCTGAGCAGGGAGGCATGGCAAAATAAGCAGGCGTGGCGTGGCTAACCAACCGTGCTGGAGCTTGGCAGAGACCAAGGAGGCTGCTGTTGAGTGGCCAGATATGGCTGTGTTTCCACTGGCCTGTGTAGATCACCATCTGCTGTGGGCTGCTTAGTGGTGATTTGGATGCCCAGGCTTAGGTTTCACTGTGGCCAAATAGCTGCTGGGGAGAGGTAGGCACACACAGAGGAAAGATTTGGCACCTGAGTTGAGTACCAAAGCAGTGTGAGTACCTCTGTGAGAGTCTGCTTCTTAGCATCTGGGCAGTGGGGTGAGAAGGGAGAGTCTTGCCCCTGGTGAAGCTAGCAGTGACTTGGGCAGAGCAAAGACTTGCAGCTCCCCTTGCTGGAAGAGCAAGGAGACCCCCAAAGGCAACCCCTCCAGGGCAAAGTGCTCCTCCCGTTGGGTTCGAGCCAGCCCCAAGTCTTCTCCCTCCTCTCAACACCTTGAGGTGAGGTGGGTGTTGAGGTGGGTTTTTTCCCAGTCCTTCAGGTGCTGCTGTAAATGGTGCCCCTGTGCTTTCTGGCAGGTGAGTAGCAGAGAGCAGGCTGACTGCTAATAGTGTTTTTACCGTGTGTTTTTCTCACTTTGCAACCCAGGACCCCCCTCTGCTCCTCGGAGTGCCATCTCCAATGTTAACGAGACTAGTGTCTTTCTGGAATGGATCCCCCCTGCCGATACTGGTGGAAGGAAAGATGTGTCTTATTTTATTGCATGCAAGAAGTGCAGCTCCCACTCGGGGCTGTGTGAGGCCTGTGGCACTCACGTCAGGTACCTCCCCCAGCAAAGCGGCCTGAAAAACACCTCGGTCATGCTGGTGGATCTGCTGGCCCACACAAACTATACCTTTGAAATTGAGGCAGTGAACGGAGTGTCCGACCAGAGCCCTGCAGTGCGCCACTTCGTGGCTGTCAATGTCACCACAAACCAGGCAGGTAAGTGGAGCTTCAACCTGGGGGCAGGTGTCTTGGCTGGCAACCCGAGCCAGGCAGACCTGCTGCAGACCTTCCCTGGAAATGGGTGGCAGTCTCCAGCATGGAGGGCTGACTGTGACCCCTTCCAGTGTGTGTGGGAGGGTGGTGGTTGTGCCTCTTAGGTTCTAATCATCACAATCTTCAGCTCACTTCCCTCCAGCATGAAGTGCTTGTAGGGATTGTGGCTTTCCCCTTTTGCTCTCAGCTGCTCAGAGACCTTTCCACTTCTCTGTATTTTGGGGTATCTACCAGCTAAACTGAAAGGAAACCATTGCCTCTCCTGCTGAGAAAGGGTGATTTCTAAGTCATGAGAGCCCTCAGCACAGGAAGGACATGGACCTGCTAGAGTGGGTCCAGAGGAGAGCCATAAAAATGGTCAGAGGGTTGAAGCACCTCTGCTATGAGCACAAGCTGAGGAAGCTGGGGTTGTTCTACCTAGAGAAGGCTCCAGGGAGATGTCAGAGCAGCCTTCCAGTACTTGAAGGGGGGTGCAGAGGGACTGTTTCCTTCAGTGACAGGGTAAGGGCAATGGTTTGAAATGAGAGGAGAGCAGATTGAGATTGGATTTTAGGAACAAGTTCTGCACCACGAGAGTGCTGGAACACTGCAACAGGTCACCCAGAGAGACAGTTGAGGCCCCATCCCTGGAGATACTCAAGGTGGGGCTGGACAAGACTGAGCAGCCTTGTCTTGTGGAGGATGTCCCTGATGACTGTAGGAGTGTTGGACTGGATGACCTTTGGAGGTTCCTTCTGACCTAAACCCACTCTATGCTTCTCATTCCAAATGCTAATGGTTCAGACATCCTAACTTTGCAGACATGTGTTGCCCTGAGACTTGAGTGACTTTAGGCAATGTAATCTCTTTTCTGCCTGTTGATGCCCAGAACTTGTATCTGTCCTTTGCCCAGCAGCTGAAAGATGATGTTGCCTTGAATGCAGGCAGAGAGTTTGCATTGTCCCCTGTCATTTGCAGATATGATGGAAAGCAAGAACATGATTACATCTCCTTCCGTGCACATCAGCACACCAGGCACATGACACAGCTCCTGCAAGCCCTGGGAACATTTCTGTTCTTCTCTTGTCTCTCAAACTCTGTGTTTTAGGCTCTCTCCCTCTACCTGCCTGGCTTGCTTCTTACCCTTTAATTCAGGGCCTTCCAGTGGCACCTGTCTGCTATGGAGCCCTCCAGGAATGTGAACTGGTGGCATATGAGCCTGTGAATCTTCCCTCCTGCAACTGCCACTAGGAGATGCAGCTCTGGACTGTTCTGATGGTGCTTGTGTTGTCAGGAAGGCTGATGTGATGAAGTTGAGTTGCCAAAAGGCCACCTGCAGCAGTAGGAGAAATCCTTTGACCTGCTGGCCACACTCTTAATATACCTCGAGAGACCACTGGCCTTCTTGGCCACAAGGGCACATTGATGTCCCATGGACAACTTCTTGTCTGTCAGGACTTCAGGATCCTTCTCCACAGATCTATTTTCCAGCAGATCACGCCCTAACTTGCACCAGTGCAAGGGATTGTTCCTCCTCAGGTGCAGGGCTCTAAACTTGCTCAGAAATGCAGCAGGAAGATGCAGTGTTTAAAACCTTTCTGGGCTTAAAAGCTGCCCAGAGGATTCACTTTAAACCAAGCCCAAAGAGACAAGCAATTCCCTTTCACTTTTCATTTCCAGTACCTCTTATGCTGGCATGGCTTCAGGCATGGAGCTCACCTGGAGCTGGTGAGTGGACAGCAGGGCAGCAATCCTGCTGGCACCCCAAGTGCCATGGACTTCTTTCTGCTTAAATACCTTCTCCATGCAGTGTTTTCTCTTTGAAGAGTTGGGAGCCAGCATTCTGACTATGTGATGTTGTGGAGCCTTTTGGAGAAGTGGAAAAAAGGCCCTGACATGCTAACAGAGGAGAAGTTAAGTGGTCTAATGCCTCAAGCAGTCCACATGCCTGAGGCCAAGCCAGAGATACAAGCTGAATTCTATGCTGCAGGCAACTCTGCTTAAGCAAAAGTGATGGAGGAGAGGATCTAACAACCAGTCCTGCATGGCTAGGTTGCTGCTTGACCAAAAAAAGTCTCTACTAGATGCTTGGAGGAGCTGGAAAGCTCTTGAAGAAGGGAGATGTGCTGAGAGCTGTAATCCTTGAGGAGCTGGACAAGATGACCTTTCCAGTCCAATGCAATCTGTGAATCTGTGAACCCTCACCCTGAGTGTGCAGGCTGGAGTGCTGAAACATCTGTTGGATGAGAAAAGGCTGAGAGACCTGGGGCTGGTGAGCCTGGAAAGGATCAGGCTGAGAGGGGATCTTCTCAATGCTCAGCAAGAGCTGAAGGGGGGGTGGGGGTCATGAGGATGGGGCTGGGCTTTTTTCAGTGGTGCCCAATGGTAGGACAAGTGGTCAGTGAGCACAAATTAGAGCACAGGAGGTTTCACTTGAACATGAGGAGAAACCTCTTTGTTGTGGGGCTGCTGGAGCCCTGGAGCAGGCTGCCCAGACAGGTTGTGGTGTGATCTCTGGAGATCCCTTCCAACTCCCACCGTGGTGGGATTCAGTGACTCTGTGTGATTAGCATTCAATTCAGTCTTAGAAAAGCAGCCAAGGGCAGTTCAGAAAGGGAAACCTGCAGCAGGGAGCTCATTGCTATCTCGTGTCAGCAGCTGTGTGCTCTTGAAAATGATAGACTGCAGCCCTGCCCAGTCTGTGAGGAAACCACCAAGACAGGAGGTGAGAAGATTGCTGTCCTGCTCAGCTTGGTTTCAGACTGTTTCTGGGAATGGAGAGCTTCAAGTCCCTTAAGATTCAGGGGCTGATTCTTGCAGCTTTCAGGTCTCACAGACTTGTTAGAGTCAGCTCGGGGAGGGGCTCAACTTGCCCAAGAGAACGCTGAAGCAGATGGAGCATACTGCAAGCATCTTAAGTGAGGAGCAAGACTGGAGGTCCAGATCTACTTTAAAGCCAGAAATGCTGACCCAAGGCCTGCAAAAGCTTAGACAGGTGCTTACTTTTTTGCTAACTCATTTCCCATAGCCAAGGTGGTGAGCAGGGCTTGCCTGTAGGATCATAGAATCATAGAATCAACCAGGTTGGAAGTGGCCTCCAAGATCATCCAGTCCAACCTATCACCCAGTCTTATCCAGTCAACTAGACCATGGCACTAAGTGCCTCATCCAGTCTTTGCTTGAACCCTTTGGGCACCTCGCTGGGGCACAGCCAGGGGGATCTGAGAGCAGAGAGAGAACTGTGTGACCACAGATCATAGCATTCTAGGGGAAGACAGACTGACACAGCCCCGTGTGGTGATATCCCTGGCTTGGAGGTCACCTCCTCACCAGCACCTGTCTGATCACAGAATTGCAGAATTGTTTGGGTTGGAAAAGCCCTCTAAGGTCACTGAGACCAACCATTGACTCAACACCACCATGGCCATTAAACCATGTTGCAAAGTGTCATGTCCACAACATTTCTTGAACTCCTCCAGGGATGGTGACTCCACCACCTCCCTGGGCATCCCATTCCAAATGGCAAATCGCTCTCAATCGCTCTCTCTGTGAACAACTTCCTCCTAACATCCAGTAGACCTCCATTGTAACAGCACTGGATTTGGAATTGTGTGAGGAGCAATTCTTGCTGTGCTCCCAAGAGCACAGAGCAGACTGTGCTGCAGTCAGATGTGGTGAGAGCTTCAGAAGGTCAGAGCTGTAGGAAAGCTGTGGTGTCACAGAGCACTCCTGATGCTCCCTGCAGGAGTGATAGGGCTGCTTTAAAGTTTGATTTCCCATTTTGCTGGCAGATTTTTAAAGGATTGCCCAGTAATCTTCTATTAATCTCATCCTAATCACCTTCAAACAGTCTTTGGGGCCAAGGAGCTCTCTTTTGGATTGTGCTGAGCACAGTACTTGGCAGAAAGGAGAAGTAAAGCATCTCAAATGGTTTCACTGCCCAAATGACATCAATGTATAGATTTTTCTCTTTTCTTCCCCCCCATCAATGCAGCTTCAGAGTTTTTCCTGCAAGTAAAACCCTGTTCAGCTCCTTCCTCTGCCTGCAAGGTGATAATTCTTTTGTCTGATCAGTTATTTCTGATTGTAGCATTAAAATTAATTTCACCTTTTCTACACTTCTGTAGAGGTGATACTTCTGAAAGTGCTCTTAAGGCAGCCAGGACACAAAAATAGCCCCAAAAGGATAAATTGTACTTAGAGAAATGGCAGGGGAATTTTGTAGGCAGTTGCCTCTCTGGCTGCAGTTTCTTGCCTGTGCCAAGTAAGCTCTTGGTAGTAATCTTCCTCCACAGTTAAATGGAGGACCCAGAGCAGTTTGAAACATTTGTAGTTGAGTAATGGTGCAGGGAGAGAGCTGTGCTGTAGGAACACAGCTCAGGGTACGGAGCTCTTCTTTGTCCATGCAACTACCAGGAACAACCTGGAACACAGGAGGTTTTACAGCTGTGCAGATTGCACTGGATTGGAAGGGACCCTCAAAGGTCATCTTGTCCAACACCCTTGCACTCAGCAGGGACACCACGAGCTAGAGCAGGCTGCCCAGGGACACATCCAGTGTGCTGTGTCCCAGTCTCCCGGGATGAGGCCTCACCTACATCCCTGGGCAGCCTGTTCCAGTATTTTACCAGCCTCATTTGGCAGAACTTCCTCCTGATGTCTAACCTAAATCTCCCCTGCTCTAGATTCAAACCAAGAGTGAAGATAGCCTTGGCAGCGCTTCATGTGCCATTTGTGACTCCTGCAGAACCTCTCTGACAAACCAAAACCAGTAGCCATAAAGTAATCAGTGTTGCTTGTGCTCAGATAACCCTGACTGTCTGTCGTGGCCCCATGCTTCTCCTGCATCTTAGTCAGTGAGTAATTGCTGCTGCTTTAAATCCAGCTTGCAGAGTGTCCAGATCTGCATTTAGGACAAGGAAGGGAAGGGAAGTGTGTGGCCATTATGCAAATGAGTGCAGCAAATAAATGCAAGTTGGCTCAGCTTTCTGCTACCCAGAGCTGCTGGATACAGCAGCATTGGAGGGGCTGCCTAATGGTGGGAAATTGCTGTTTCATTGCTGACAGCTTCTGCACTGCTTTTCATCAGGGAGGTTGGTCAAGCATCTGGGGTTGGTGTTAGGGAAACTGAGGCACAGAGACATGCTCTGACCAGCTTAGCCCATGCTGAGCCCATGAGCCATATTGGAGATGTTTTCTAACCTGCTCAACAAACTGACCTTAAGAGACACCACAAGAGATGGGTTGAAAGGTGGAGTTTTGGGGTGTGATTTGGTGGGGGGTTATTCTGATTTAGTTTCACCAGACAGAGTCTGCTGAGGCCTGTGTCTAGTGGGGTCCCTCAGGAGTCAGTACTGGCACCAGCCCTATTCCATATATTCTTCAGTGATCTGGGTGAGGGCACAAGTTTGCTGATGTCACCAAACTGGGAGGAGTGATGACACCCCTTCAGTCTGTGCTGCCATTCAGCCAGACCTGGACAGGCTGGGGAGTTGGGAGGGGAGAAATGGAACAAAATCCAACAAGACCAAGTGCAAAGTCTTGCATCTGGGAAAGAACAATGCTACGGACCAGTATAGTTTGAGGCCTGACCTGTTGGAGAGCAGCATAGAGGAAAGGAACCTGGGGGTTTTGGTGGACAGTAGGATGCACATGAGCCAGCAGTGTGCCCTTGTGGCCAAGAAGGTGTGTGGTCAGTAGGTCAGAGAGGTTCGTTTTTCCCTCTACTCTTCCCTGGTGAGACTGTATTTGGAATACTGTTTCCAGTTCTGGGCCACTCAATTCAAGAAGGACCTCAGGGAGCTGCTTGAGAGGGTCCAGCACAGAGCCACAAAGATGCTGAAGGCAGTGGAACATCTCTCTGCTGAGGAAAGTCTGAGGGAGCTGGGGCTCTGTAGCTCAGAGAAGAGGAGCCTGAGAAGTGACCTCATTCATGTTTATAAGATGTACAGGGCAGTGTCAGGAGGACAGAGCCAGGCTCTGCTCACGAATATCCAATATCAGGACAAGGGGCAATGGGTGCAAGCTGGAGCAGAGGAGGGTCCACAGGAACATCAGGAGAAACTTCTTTGCTGTGAGGGTTCTGGAGCCCTGGAGCAGGCTACCCAGAGAGGTTGTGAAGTCTTCCTTCTCTGGATACTTTCCAGACCTGCCTAGATGATTGTGTTCTGTCAGGAGGGCTGAACTGGATGATCTCTGGATGTCCCTTCTAATCCCTACCGGTTTGTGATCCTGTGATTCCTGTGGTTTCTTTTTCACTGCAGCGTGAGAAATAGAAATGTCAGTCAGCAGCATGTTTATCCAGTTCAGTGAGCTGAAGTAGGGTCCCAAATCTGATCTGCAACAGTGACAGTCCCCTTATTCCCTCTTTTCTATCATCAGTCAGGAAAGCTCATCTTTGATCCAAGTCCAGCTGAGTGCAAGGCTTTGCCTGCAGTATCTTTGGTTTGTCACCTGTGGTTTATCTGCTGAAACCAGAGCTGTTCATGATGTGACAATGTCCATTCCAAGTGGTTGCAAATTACAGTTGCCCAGGTGATGAAATGGGACTCAAATCCCTATCCTCTTGCCTTCCTGTGAAGGAGGATGGCAAATGCTATGTCTTCAGTCAACAGGTTGGGTTTTATTTGGCCTGTGGCAGTATTTGAAGTGTCTTGGCAACCATTTGCTGATGAGGGTCCAAAAAAAGCTCTTAACAAAATCAAGCCATGGCAGTAATGAAGTGCTAAAGATGGTGACGTTTTGTTTATCCTCTTGAGAGCTTAGCAAAGACTTCAGCTCATCCTGGTTTCTCTGCCTCTCAACTTTGGAACCTGGATCATGACCCAGCATCTCATTTAGTGCAGTGAAGCTGGTGAAGGGTCTGGAGAATAGGACTGGTGAGGAGCAGCTGAGGGAACTGGGATTGTTTAGTCTGGAGAAAAGGAAGCTAAGGGGAGATCTCATTGCTCTCTGCAACTGCTAGAAGGGAGGTTGCAGTGAGGTGGGAGTTGGGGTCTTCTGTCTAGTATCAGATGATAGAAGGAGAGGACATGACCTGAAATTATGCCAGGGGAGGTTTAGGGTGGAGATTAGCAAAAGAAATCCTTTACTGCAAGAGTGGTCAGGGATTGGAACAGGCTGCCCAGGGAGGTGGTGGAGTCACCATCCCTGGAAGTGTTCAAGAAACGTTGTGGACATGACACTTTGCGACATGGTTTAATGGCCATGGTGGTGTTGGGTCAATGGTTGGTCTCAGTGACCTTAGAGGGCTTTTCCAACCCAAACAATTCTGTGATTCTGTGATCAGACAGGTGCTGGTGAGGAGGTGACCTCCAAGCCAGGGATATCACCACACGGGGCTGTGTCAGTCTGTCTTCCCCTAGAATGCTATGATCCGTGGTCACACAGCCCTCTCCCTGCTCTCAAATCCCCCTGGCTGTGCCCCAGCAAGGTGCCCAAAGGGTTGCAATGGTGGTTTGATGGGAGAACAGTCAAGTATCTGAAGTATGGGGCTCTCAAGACTCTTGCCTCATGGAAGTAAAGATGTGCTTCTGGGGAGGGGCCCTGCACGTGGCTCCTATCCCATTGGACTTAGTAAGTAATGTTTGAACTTAATGCTGATTTGAAACTAGAGCAAGGGAGATTTAGGCTGGACAGCAGGAGGAAGTTCTGCACAATGAGAATGGTGAAATACTGGAACAGGCTGCCCAGAGATGTGGCTGAGGCCCCATCCCTGGAGACATTCAGGATCAGACTCCATGTGTCTCTGGGCAACCTGATGCAGTTGGAAGTGTCCCTGCTGAGTGCAAGGGGGTTGGACAAGATGCCCTCTGAGAGTCTCTTCCAGCCCAAAGCAATCTGTGACTGTGTGAGAGTTTGAAGTGCTGCCTCTTAATGTCAGATGGGAGGAGGTAAGCAAAAGGCAGCCAGGTGCAGAACTGTGCCTAGGACTGCTGCAGCTCTTCCCCAAAGCTGGGTCTGCTTAGTGATTAGGAACAGAATAAATCAGATGGAAGGAGCAAAGCTGGTGACAGGGTGATTCCTGTGTGGGGAAGGGGAGGGAGTGGTGAAGGGAAAGCACATCATGAAGATGATGTTAATTATGTGGAAGGTGGGAACATTGACTCTGCCCATCCTGAGGAGGGTGTGTGGGAAGATTCACAGATTCATCAATTGATAGACTGGGAGATTGCAGTGAGGAGGGGGCAGCCTCTTCTCCCTGCTGGCAAGCAACAGGACCAGAGGAATTGGTTGCAAACTCCACCAGGAGAGGTTCAGGCTGGATATTAGGAAATATTTCACCACTGAAAAGGTTCTCAAACATTAGAATGGTCTGCCCAGGGCAGTGGTGGAGTCACCATCCTTGGGGGTGTTTAAGCAGCCTGCGGACCTGGTGTTTAGGGACCAATGTTTAGTGTTGACCCTTCAGTGCTGGGTCGAGGGTTGGACTGGATGGTCTTGAAGGTCTCTTCCAAATGGATGTATTCCGTGATTCCTTGTGATTCCATTTTTGGGTTGGAAAGGAGCTCAAAGATCATCCAGTTCCAGCCCCCTGCCATGGGCAGGGACACCTCCCACTAGACCCCTCATCCTGTCACTACAAGCCCTTGTCAAAAGTCCCTCCCCAGCTCTCCTGTAGCCACCTTCAGATACTGGAAGGCTGCTCTAAGGTCTCCCTGGAGCCTTCTTTTCTCCAGGCTGAACGGCCCCAAGTCTCCCAGCCTGTCCCCATAGGGGTCTTATCCAGCCCTCTGACTGTCTTTTTGGCCTCCTGTGGACCCTCTCTAGCAGTTCTGTGTTTTATCAGGGGTTGATGAAGTCTTCTTAAAGATGCTGGTAGTAACTTAGAAGGAAGAACAAAAAAGGTGCAGTGGCTGGCAGCATTTCTGAGAGCTTTAATTACTGCTCGCAGACTGAGCTCCAATTAGCAGGAAATGGTGATGGGGGGGAGGGGAGTGGGGCAGGGAAGAGGGAAGATGCAGAGCATGTGTTAAGAGCACGGCGATAAATCTGTGGCATGAGCTGATGCTAAACAAGGTAACCATCCGTTGTGGCATCATCTGCACACTTACACTTTGAGGTGTTTATTCCAGCATCCCTCCCTCCATGGCAAATAAAATGCTTCTAAAGGGGTCACCCAGAGGCCTCCCTTCCTCATTTTCTGAGAGGGAAGGATCATTTGCAATTGCTGCAGCGTGAGGCTGTGGCTGCTTTTTTGTTAATGCCAAGCCATTAACTGTGTCATAAAACAGCCCTGCAGAAACAGGCAGGCAGAGGCAGGCCCCAACATTTGTCTCTGTGCTCGCCTGAACAGCGGAAAAAATATCTGTGCCATTACTGCACCTTGGCTGGGGTCTGTAGTGCTGCAGGATCCCACCCAGGGAGTCATGGAATGGTGTGGACTGGGCTTGCAGTAGCATAGGTTCATGGAATGATTTGAACTGGCAAGGACCTTAACAATCATCCAGTTACAACCCCCTGTCATGGGCAGGGACACCTTCCACTTGCCCAGGTTCTTCAAGGCCTCATCCAGCCTGGCCTTGAACACTTCCAGGAAGGGGATATCCTCAGCCTCCCTGGGCAACCTGTTCCAGTGCCTCCCCATCCTCACTCGAAACAATTTCTTCCTAATCTCTAGTCTCTCTCTCCCCTCTTCCAGCTCAGTGCCATTGCCTCTCATCCTGTCACTCCAAGCCCTTGCCAAAAGTCCCTCCCCAGCTCTCCTGTAGCCCCCTTCAGGCACCAGAAAGCTGCTCTAAGGTCTCCTGGAGCCTTCATCTCTCCAGTCTGAACAGCCCCAACTCTCCCAGCCTGTCCCCATAGCAGAGGTTCTCTAGCCCTCTGATCATCTTTGTGGCCTTCCCTGGATGCTCTCCAGCAGCTCCATGTCTTTCTTGTGCCGGAGACACCAGAACTGGAGGCAGTGCTGTATGCGGTGTCTGTTTGTTTTACTGTCAGGAGGTAGCACTGAAAGGGGAGAGGCAGAAATTACTTCTCACTGGCTTCATTCTTTTCCTACTGCAGTCAGCCAGGGTCTTGTTGATGTCCTTCCATGTCCTGGTGCAACTCTCTCATTACATCCCTCTCACATGCCCGCTTGGAAATCAGCTTTTCTTCTCCCAGGGCCAGGGACACATTTAGGTTGAGATTTAGGGCCAGGGAGACATTTAACATCAGGGTTAAGTTCTTGCCTTGTGTTGTTCACCAGTATCTCCACAGGCTGTGAGGGTTAGTTTTTATCTAAGGACATCAGCACGAGGCACAGGGAATGCCTTGGATCTGCTGGTACTGTTAAGTAAAGGTGAGTCTGCAAACAGGTCATGACATCATGCTGAGGGAACTGGGGTTCTTTAATCTGGAGAAGAGGAGGCTGAGGGCAGACCTCATTGCTCTCTACAGCTTGCTGAAAGGAGGTTAGAGTGAGGTGGGAGTTGGTCTCTTCTCCCTAGGAATGAGTGATAGGAGGAGAGGAAGTGGCTTCAAGAGAGGTTTTGGTTGGATATAAGAAGGAAATCCTTGACCAAAAAGGTTCTCCAAGATGTGCACAGGTCAAATCCCCCTCCCTGGAGATGTTTCAAAAAGGCAGAGATGTGGTGCTGAAGGACATGGGTTAGCACCAGCCCTGGTGGAGTTAGATGATGGCTGGACTGGATGGTCTGAAAGGTCTTTTCCAACCAAGATTATTTTATGATTCTGTGCTTCCTTCTGCTGATTGCTAAAATGTTTCTTAACAGCAGTGAAATGGCTGCGGTGAAGCTCTGATAGGACTGCAGCAAACAGGGAATTGTTGCTTCATCACACCTGGAAAGTGAAAGCAGATGAAAAAAGAAAACTCTTTTTCCTTTGGTGATGTCAACCCCCAAATCCCTGTTTATTTAAAAGTGACTTTGTCAGGAGTAAGGGATGATGGAGTGCAATTGCAAAATGCTTCTTTGGTAATTAGTATCTTGCAGCCATCTTAATGCTATTAAAAGACAGCCATAATTGCACGTAGGATGCAGGTATCCATCATGGGAGCTGCCACTTCAGACCATTATGGGCAGTATCTGTAGCTTTGCTCTATGCTGCATGGAGATTAATCTAGTTTAGGAGACTTAAGAGCCTGCCAGAGAGGTGTTCACATCATCTGAGCAGTTGTCCTGTCAGGTGGTAGCAGAGTACTTAGAGAGGCACCAGATGTTTCCCACAGCCCTGTTAAAATAACCTTGGGGGTCTCTGATATTTATCACGGAATGGTTTGGGTTGGAAGGGACCTTAAGGATCACCTGGTTCAAACCCCCTGCCATGGGCAGGGACACGTCTGCTATAGGAACAGGCTGGGAGAGTTAGGGCTGTTCAACCTGGAGAGGAGAAGGCTCCAGGAAGACCTTAGAGTAGCCTTCCAGTACCTGAAGAGGGCTACAGGAGAGCTGCGGAGGGACTTTTGACAAGGGTTTATTGTCACAGGCTGAGAGGCAATGACTTTGAGCTGGAAGAGTGGAGATTGAGACTGGATTTTAGGAAGAAATTCTTTAGAATGAGGGTGATGAGACTCTGGATCAAGTTGCCCAGAGAGGTCATGCATACTCCATTCCTTGGAGGGCTCTGTGCTGGACTCTCTCACACAGTTCCCTGAGATTCTTCTTGAACCGAATGGCCCAGAACTGGGCACAATGTTCCAGATATGGTCTCATCAGGACAGAGTATAAGGGGAGGAGAATCTCTCTTGATGTACTCAACACAGCCCTTCTAATACCCCAGATGCCCTTGAACTTCTTGACCTCAAGAGCACATTGCTGGTTCATGGGCATCCTGTTATCCACCAGGACCCCCAGATCCCTTTCCCCTGTGCTGGTCTCCTACAGGTCAGTACCCAAACAGCACTGGCCCATGGGGTTGTTCTTCCCCAGCTGCAGGAGTCTACATTTCAGTCACTCTGTTCATAGTCACAGTGCAGGATGTCAGTCGCTAACAGAGGAAAAGATGGAGCAGAGAGCAGCAGATTTATTACTGAGCCAGTGACAGATATTTTTTTTGAGTTCCTAGAGCTTTATCATAGTGACCATCCTGGGTCTTGTCAGGAAAGAGGTGATGTTGAAAATTAGATCACTGAGATTCTAATAAACTGTGTGTTAGACAAGATTCATGCTCGAGACGGGAGAGAGCATTTAATGGCCCTTTTAAATGTCACAGCCAGACTCCAAGGTCTATGGTCTCGCAGTAAACAAGAGAACACAGCTTGTTCCACCAGCTTGAAAATGAGCAGTGCCCCAGTAATACTGGGGGGAACCTGTGGGCCTCATTTGTTCAGCATATGCAAGACTCCAGGCCAATGGCATCCTGGGCTGCATCCAAAGCAGTGTGGCCGGCATATGGAGAAAGGTGATTTTGTCCCTCTGCTCTGCTGAGACCTCACCTGCAGTGCTGTGTCCAGCTTTGGGGCCACCAGCACAGCAGAGACATGGACCTGCTGGAGTGGGTACAGAGGAGACCACCAAGATGGTCAGAGGGCTGGAGCACTTCTGCTATGCGGACAGGCTGAGAGAGCTGAGGCTGGTCAGCCTGGAGAAGAGAATGCTCTAGGGGGACATTAGAGCAGCATTTCAACATCTGAATACCTCTTCCAGCTCAAAGCCATTGCCCCTTGTCCTGTCACTACAATCCCTTGTCAAAATTCCCTTCTTGGCTTCCTTGTAGGCCCTCTTCAGGTACTGGAAGGTGGCTCCAAAGTCTTTCCAAGCAGTTGCTTGGGAGCTCTACAACTGGCTGAGATTCTTATTTGTTATCTTAACTGTGTAATGTTTTGAATGGATGAAAACACTGAGAAAATGTATTTCTACTTGTCTAAAATGCAGTCATCACTGGTAGACAAAGGCCAATCTGTAGCTAATTCATGGAGCTGATTTCTGTGGTGCTCCATAGTACAAAAACACCTGTGGACAGTTTCCCCTGCTTGGATGTGGTAGTTCAGGCAGCTCAGTATCTGCAGGCTCTGTAAAATCAGGCTGGTTTCATCGTTTATGTAGGCTGCTAAATGTTGCCAAATTGCTTGGAAATGCACTGGCAGGCTTCAGGGGACATTCTGCTTTAAAAAGCACACTTGAAGCAGTTCAGCCTTACTTAAGGCTCTTCTTGATCTTCTGGATGACTCACGGAAGTGTGCACGTGTCTACATCTATATTTCAAGAGTCCTTTGCTGGTTTGCCTTTCAGGTTCTCAGCAAGTGTCTCTTGTAGTGATTTCGGGGGGGGGGGGTCATATTTTTGCCTCCAGTACTAATTTCTAGACTAGTGTACAGTAATCCTTTAGCTTCGGTTGTCGCTGAACCATTTGGATTGGAAAAGCACTTCAAGATCATCCAGGCCAGCCATTCTCTTAACTCCACCAGGGCTGGTGCTAACCCATGGCCCTCAGCACCACATCTCTGCCTCTCTGAAACACCTCCAGGGTTGAGGATTCAACCACCTCCCTCTGGAGCCTCTTCCAGTCTCAAGAGAACCTGTTCAGTCAAGAAGCTGCTTCTCATATCCAAACTACACCTCTCATGGCACAACTTGAGGCCATTTCCTCTCCTCCTATCACTTGCTCTTAAGGAGAAGAGACCAACCCCTACCACACTCCAGCCTCCTGTCAGAGAATTGTAGAGACTTGTCACAGATTGCGTGTTTGGGTTGGAAGGCAGCTTCAAAGGTCATCTTGCCCAACCCCCTGTAGGCATCAGGGACATCTCCAACTAGGTCATGCTACTGAGGGCCACATTAAGTCTTACCTTGAATATCTCAAGGGATGGGGCCTCAAGCACATCCCTGGGCAGCCTGTTCCAGTGTTTAACTACCCTCATTGTGCAGAACTTCCTCTTGATGTCCAACCTAAATCTCCCCTGCTTTCAAACCACTGCCCCTTGTCTTGTCACCACAGGCCCTTCTAAACAGTCCCTCTCCAGCATTTCTGTAGGTCTCCTTCAGATACTGAAATGCAGTTTTAAAGTCCCCTCAGAGCTTTCTCTTCTCCAGGCTGAAAAACCTCAACTCTCAGACTGTCTCCATAGCAGAGGTACTCTACCCCTCTGATTACCTTCATGGCCTCCTCTGGACCCTTTCCAGCAGGTCCATGTCTCTCTTGTGTTGAAGGCATAAGAGGTGGACACAGCACTGCAGGTGAGGGCTCAGCACAGCAGAGCAGAGGTGCAGAATCACCTCTCTCCATCTGTTGACCACACTACTTTCGATGCAGTCCAGAACATGAGTGGCCTTCTGGGCTGCAAGTGCACGTTCTTACCCACTTCTAACCAAGTTTGCTCCCTTTTTCAAACCCTGCCTTTCCTTTACCCAGGCAGATTTTCCTAGGAGATACAAATGTGGGTTTGTAATGAAGGAGCCAGGGCAAAATGGGCAGTAGGTCAGTGCATGGTGGAGGCTGGTCATCTGTCCCCAGGGGAGGATCATTACTGATTGAAAGGAAGATGAAAACTCAGTGGTGGTTTGTGGGAGGGCTAAATTACCTCTTCTGGCCTTCAGGTCTGGAGAAATTGATCCTAAATGGATTATCTTGCTTTACCTGCTGCCTTGAAATTTGCAAATTCAAGTTAAATGAGGCTAAACCAGGTTTGGGTTGAGTCCAGTGTTTGTTGTACTGAGTTTAAGCCATTTGGAATCTCATTCTTTCTGCAGAAGCTGCTGAACTGTGTAGCTCTCTGAGAGGATTTCTCGTTTTGGGGAGGTACAGTCACAGAACCACAAAATGGTAGGGGTTGGAAGGGACCTCTGGAAATCAAGTCCTACCCACCTGCCAAAGCAGGGTGTTCCAGTGCAGGTCACACAGGAGCACATCCGGATGGGTTCTGAAAGTCTTCAGAGCATGAGACTCCAAAACCTCTTTTCTTGACACCCACTCCTCAGATATTTATAAACACTGATCAGATCCCCTCTCAGCCTTCTCTTCCCCAGGCTAAAACAGCCCCAGGTCTCTCAGCTTTTCCTCATCAGACAGGTGCTCCATTCCCTTCATCTTTGCAGCCTCTGTTGGACTCTCTCCAGTATATCCCTGTTCCTCTAGAGCTGGGAGCCCAGAACTGGGCACAATACTTCAGATGTGGTCTCACCAGGGCAGAGTAGAGGGGAAGGAGAAGCTTTCTTGACCTGTTGGCCACACTCTTCTTAATAGATCTCAGGACACCATTGGCCCTCTTGGCCACAAGGACAAATTGCTGTCCTGTGGAGAACTTCTTGTTCAACAGGATTCCAAAGTTCTCCATGGAGCTGATTTCCATGTCAAACCTTAATCTGTACAGGAGTGCAGGGGGTTATTCCTCCCCAGATGCAGGACTCTATACCTATCCTTGTTGAACCTCGTGAGGTTCACCATGAGAGCTCTTCACCCAGCTCTCCAGCCTAGCACCACTTGAATACTTCAGTGCTGTCTCATCCTGCTTCCAGCCCAACTCTTTGTTCTTCTTGTGCCCTTGATAATGGGAACGCTTCACCTTTGCTCCCCGTTGGAAAGCAGCCCTGTCAAAACAGGATCAATTCTGCACCTTGCTGGGATCTCGTTTCAGTTAAAACCAGTGCTAGTTAATGGGCTTTGCTCTAAAGAGAGGAGGGGGTGGGGGTGGTGTAAACAAAGGGGAACAGGAGCTGAATTGTTGGAGAGGAGCTAACCTCTGGTTTGTTTCTGCCATGGATTAGGGGTGATCAATTCTCATGTCAGGAGGCGGAGAAGCTAATATACCCCAGCATCTACCACGTACTTCCTTAATCATCCTGCCTGATGCACAGCATCCATCATTCACCTTCTTAATGCCATTTCATGTTAGCAGCTCACAGCTATGCAGGCCACGTTTTAAGGAGAGAAAAGTCATCCTGATAGGCAACATCCTGGGGAGCAGGATCATGGAGAGGCCCGCAGGGTTCAGTTTCTGGCTCTTCAGCCTAAGTAGTCTGAGCCCTGGCCCTGTGGAGACAAGATGTTGTACAGCTTATTGATGGAGAAAAGTGATTATGCCCCTTTGCTCTGCTCTGGTGAGACCTCACCTGCAGTACTGTATCCATCTCTGGAGCCCTCAACACAGAAAGGGCATGGACCTGATGGAGCAGGTCTAGAGGAGGGCCACGAAAATAATTGGGTGTCTGGAGCACCTCTGCTTCAAGGACAGGCCAAGAGAGTTGGAGTTGTTCAGCCTGGAGAAGGCTCAGGAGAGACCTAATAGTGGCCTTCCAGTACCTGAAGGGTGCTAGAAGAAGGCTGCAGAGGGACAAATTCCAAAGGCCTGCAGTGGCAGGATGAGAGCAACGGTTTGAAATGAGAGAATAGCAAGTTGAGATTGGATGTTAGGAACAACATAGAATAGTTTGGATTGGAAGGGACTTTGAAGATCATCTAGTTCTAACCCCTTTGCCAGGGGCAGAGACACCTCCCACTTGACCAAGCTGCTCGAAGCCCAGTCAAACCTGGCTTTGAACACTTCTGGGCTTGGAGCCTCCACAACTTCTCTGGGCTGTGTTTTCCTTTGTCTCATCACCCCTCATCCTGTCACTGCCTGCCTTCCTTCAAAGTCTCTCCACAGCTCTCCTGTAGCCTCCTTCAAATACTGGTGGGCTGCTCTAAGGTTTCTTCTCCAGGCTAAACAACCCCAAGTTTCTCATATGCTCCTCACCAGCCCTGTTCTCCAGACTCTTCACCAGATTTGTTGCCCTTCTCTGGACCAGCTCCAGCCCCTCAATGTCCCTCTTGTAGTGAGGGCTTCAAAACTCATCCCAGGGCTCAAGGTGTGACCTTACCAGTGATGAGTACAGGGGGACAATTCCTATGCTAGTCCTGCTGGCCACATTTTTTGTGATATAGACCAGGATGCTTGGCTACCACCTGAGCACACATTGGCCCACCTTCAGCCACCTGCCAACCAGCATCACCAGGTCCTTTTCTGTTGAACAGTTTCCAGCTACTCTGCCCCAAGCCTGAAGCACTCAGGGGGGTTGTTGTGACCCGAGTGCAGGACCTGTCTGGAGCATCCACAGGGAACTTGTTCATCCTGAGCAGTGTGCTGTTGGGCTGTGACCTCTGCAGCTTCACAGCACTCCTCTTTAAGCACACACCCAGCACTTTCACTTGGAAACAGAAGCTGGAGAGAGTATTGAAGTATGGAAAGAAGCCTTTCCCACCACTTTGCCTGTCCTTTTCCTTTCTGTTGCTCATGTAGGGTTTTTGTTCTGTGCCTCAGCTCAGGGTGGTGTCGCCCAGTTGCTTGTGATTTATCCAGAAGAATCTGGCTGCCAGCAGTAGTGCTTGCAGGTATTTTTCTTTTCTTCATTTGCCTTGCAGCAGTGCCTGCAGGCCACAGCAAAGACACCGCTGGCAGCAGCTGAATAGTTAGTTCCTGCCCCCTCAAGTCAAAACAGATACAGGAATTAGCAGGGTCTTCATTGCACAGGTAACAGCAGGCAAAGGTGAAGTGACTACTTGCCCATGGTCATGCTGCAAGTCGCTGGCAGAGCCAGAAAGCAAAATATTATCTTCTTTTGCCCAGACAGGTTGTGGAGTCTCCTTCTCTGGAGACATTCAAAACCAGCCTGGATATGTTGCTATGTGACTGGCCCTAGGTGATCCTGCTCTGGCAGGGGTGGTTGGATTGGATGATCTCTGGAGGTCCCTTCCAACCCCTACCATTCTGTGTTAAGCCCTTTAGCAACCTGGTCTAGTGGAAGGTGTCCCAATCCATGACAGGTGGGGTGGAATTAGATGACCTTTAAGGCCCCTTCCAACTCAAACCATTCTGTGTTCTCATCTGACCTCCAAAAGTGAAGATGCCACAGGTTCATCAGATGCTTTTTCCTGGTACTTTGTTATTTTTCTCCTTAGAAAGCTGTTCCTGAATTCAGTTCTGTGCTTGTCTTGCTCCAAACACAGCAGCCTTTTACTTGCTTGGAGACTCATGTTCTTTTTCAGTCTCTTTTTCCTCAGGACTGAACAGCTCTGCTGGTTTTGGTCTCTGTTCATAGCTTTCTCAGCTTGTGCCTGTTCTCCAGTTCCCTTTTGGATTCTCTTAAAATGCACGGTGTTTTTCCTGACATTAGAAATGGAGCACAGCAGGAAGCCACCAGCTCCCTCAAGCACTTCCCCCTTTTCCCCAGGTACCCAAACAATCACTTCTTTGCCTCCTGGGAAGCCCTGTGTTAAAGCTACTGCCTTGCCTGCCTTTCTGCCTGCCTTCCCTTCCCCTCTTCCCAATTTCCCCTCCCTCTTCCCCTCTCTCTTTCCCTCTTCCCCTCTCTTCCCCTCTTTTCCATGTTGCTATGTTTCACACTCCCAAAGCTACCATTCAGGAAGCTGAAGTAGCTGGAGATGTTTTCCCAAGCACCTGCAGTGCACTTTGTCCTGGGCCAGGTTTTCTGGTTAGCTTCATTTCAATGCTTGGAACACAGAAACATAGAATCATTCAGGCTGGAGAAGATCTTGACATCATCAAGTCCAACCAGCAAGCCAACTTCTTCAGCTGACTGTCAGCCAGTACCCCCAGGTCCTTGACTGCTGGGTGGTTTCCAGATACTCTGCCCCAAGCCTGGAGCATTTGTGGGGTTGTTGTGACCCAAGTACCGCACCCAGTGCTTGGCCTTGTTGAACCTCAAGAAACTGACCTTGGCGAAGATGAGATGGGTACCCATGGTCACACTTCACTGACACAAACCTGTGCAGGATGTGGATTGGCAGCCAGGATGAGATTTGGAGAGCTTGCCTCTTTTCTTGCCATTTCCTTTAGAAACAGAGAGAGCCTGGGAAGCATTTGTCCTGACCCAGGATTATCCTGTCAGTCTGAAACCAAGGGTGGCAGTAGGCTTTTGGATGAGAGCTTACTAGAAACCTTTCATCTCAGCAGTAGTTGCTTGGAGGTGTTACTGTTCTGGGAGGTTATTCCAACAGAACCTGCTTGATTGGTTTGCATAGAATCATAGAATGATTATATATATATATGATTTCATATATATAAAAATGATTTTATATAT